>BQNB010023165.1:60000-62133 GCA_026074375.1 Tanacetum coccineum | reverse complement strand
TTATCAGTGTTGCAAAAATCGGTCTAGGTGGCCGATTAATCGGCGCCTAGGCGCTAGACGGGAATCAACCGCCTTGAATTTCACTAATCGGCCTTATTAATCGATTTGGTCAAATATCGATCAACATACCGATTAATCGGATAAAAATCGACCAAGTCGGGCATAAATCGGCCAAATCGGACAAAAATCGGCTAATCGGCCAATTCGGTTATGGATAGAAATCGGCCAAATCGAGGATAAATCGGCCAAATCAGACAAAAATCGGCTAAATCAGGCATACGTTTTTATATTTTTTAATTTTATATATAAAAAGTCCAATCCGATAAATCCCCGCCTAACCGATTAATCGCTAGGCGGTACCCAACCGCCTAGCTAGCGCCTAGCGATTTTTGCAACCTTGATTTTAAATGACAACTTACTAAATGCATCTGTTAATGGTATAATTTTAATGATTTGAATGGCAACTTTTAATGGTTTAAAGTTTATCACGTTTCGTTTAATAAATGACAATTTTTAAATGTTGAAAACTTTAAATTTTTGTTCAATATCTTAAAAAAGTAACTGACTTATGTTTAAAAAAAGTTGTCATATGTCTAAACGTAATGGGATGACCTTTTGCGGTCGGTCGTCCCATGTGGCAATAAAAGGGACCTGGTCAGCCCACTACGTCGACCGAAGCAAGACGTGGTCATCCCCAACCTTTGCAAAGTTAGGGTCTTCTGCACGACCTTACAATTGGAGGAAGATTTCATATTAAAAAAAAATTAACTATTTCTTTTATATTTTTATTTAAAAAAAATAAACAATCCCCCATTCACTATAAAATCTCACTTTTTATACCATTTTTAATCACAAAACACATATATTTTATACACTTTCATTATCTTTTTTAAATGGCTTGTTCGATACCACATAACGACGATGAAATCCAAGCTTTGGTTCAAAAACAAATTGACAAAGATATGGTTCATCAGAAAGGGATACCATACATACATTTTATACACTTTTCGTAATTTTTTTCCGTCTTTTCTTCCGTGTATTTTTATTTCCGTATTTTAATTTGTAAAATGTTTAATTATTAATGTAATGTTTTTTTTTTAAAAATTTGTTCAGTGTCCTCTGCGGTCACCACTACATGTGTTTGGTCACTGTGTGGTCTAAGAGAGAGAAAGCTGAGTTGGCGCTGACGTGGCGGTGTCCTCTGCGGTCACCACTACATGTGTTTGGTCACTGTGTGGTCTAAGAGAGAGAAAGCTGAGTTGACGCTGACGTGTCGGTGTCCTCTGCGGTCACCACTACATTCAGTCGTTGTTGGAACCACCACAAAAAGATATTTTTGTTTTCAGTTTCACTAAATGTTTTAATACGTTTTCTGATAAATTTAAAAATTGTTCTTTTACTTGAATTATCGTATATTAGTATGTTACAACATCTTTCAATTATACTTTGATCATTTTACGTTGTATGCATAAACGTTACACTAAACACTTAATCAAAATATCACTATAACTATCTGCTTCTATAAAATCCCGTTGCTATGCACATTACTCATTTAGTTTTTAAAATACATACAATTTTTAGAAAGCGAAACATTACACCCTGCATCTGATAAAATAGTTTTTATTTTTTAAAAACGTTGTAATTGGTTGTATTGTAAAAGTTAACACTTGTTTTAACGTTTTCTCATAGAGGTTGAATTGAACGTTAATCGATCCGGTCGAGATACTAAAAATAATTTCACAAAACTGATAAAAAATTGTTGGGTTTGCCATATAATATTAGGTTCTAAGAATAGATAACTGAACTAGACATGATATTTTAATCATTGTTCTCTTGATGAAATTTTAAAAGGGACTTTTGAGTTTCTAGACAGTAAGCACGTGCTAAAGCTTTTTCATGCCGTATGCCTGTCCTTTTTATTGCACATATGGAGGTGGAGAAACAGTATTTTGCATGCTTAATCAGAAAGCGAGGAAACATTAATTCGCTACGAGGATCTCTTTCCTCCGCTTTAGGGGATGTCATTCCTTTGAACATCAAATCAGGCTTCTATTAATAGGTTCTTATGGAACAATTGGATTCAAAGACTTGGTGTTTTGGTTTAATCTATTAGCTATTGTTGTCACTATGCTT
>BQNB010023165.1:0-55000 GCA_026074375.1 Tanacetum coccineum | reverse complement strand
GATGATCTTGTTTCAAAATTCATTAATCAATTCTTTCCTCCTTCAAAAACGACAAATCTTCGAAATGAAATCACGAGATTTCAACAAAGATTTGACGAATCGTTTTACGAGGCTTGGGATCGATTTAATGACCTTCTTCGAGCATGCCCACATCACGGATTTTCTGAATTACATCAGCTAGATACATTTTACAATGCGTTGAATGCTAATGATCAAGATTCATTGAATTCCAGCTGCGGGAGTAACTTTTGGATAAGATGCCTTTGTGAATGCTTGAGAACTATCGAGAGTAATCCAAGTTCGTAATTCAAGAAACAAGGCAGTCGTTGCCAAAGTGAGTTCGAATTCATCTACTCCCGGAATTTCACCAGATGTTGCTGCTCTTACAACCGAAGTTTCTGAACTTAAGAACATGATGAAGACTATGCTTGTCGAAAAGCAAAGAGCCCAAGCTCCCGCACCCGTAAAACGATTGAGCAGAGTTGTGTAACTTGTGGAGGTGCTCATTCGTATAGAAATAAATCCAGCCACCAATGGTAACATTTATCATGAACAAAATTCAAGAGTACGTTTCACAAGCGTTCTCCAGCCAATTTATCAAGCAATACAAATTTTAGACCTCCGATGGTTCAAACCAATCCGACTCCTGGTTTTTCTCCGATTCAAAACAATCAAAACCTTTTTTAATCGAATCAAGGAAATAATTTTCACCAAACCAAGGAACCAATTCCAATCAAAACCGTGGAAATAACTTCTACCAAGGACAAGTGTATCAACCTCCAACTAGTCAACCACCAGTTTACCAAGCTCAACCTTATCAAGCTCCTGCTCAGCAAGTGCAAGGTGTTTCAAAGACCGATTTTGAGAATTATGTCAAGGCTAATGATGCTGTATTGAGAAACATGCAAAATCAGGGCCAAGGTTTACAAAATCAAATAGCCAATTTAACAGACATGCTCTCCAAATTCGTGAATGCCAATACCGCTTCATCTTCGGGTACGGGAACTCTCCCAAGTAACACGGTTACTAACCCGAAGGAGGACTTGAAAGGTATTACCACTCGAAGTGGTGTTGCTTACAAAGGACCCACGATTCCTATTACTTCTTCTCCTAAAGTAATGGAACGTGAGACCGAGGTCACAAAGGACACGATGCCTCCTGCTAATAACGGAAGCACCGAAGACGTCCAACCTCCGGTTGTCCCTGTTGTCCATCATGAATCAATCTCTGAGCCCGTAAATGCTCCAGTTAGTGCTTCAATGCCTAACCAAAAAGCATCAATTCCATTTCCTTCAAGAAGAAATGATGAAAGGCGTCGTGAAAAAGCTAACGACCAAATTGAGAAATTCTATGAAATCGATAGGATTTTGAGTTTCAAAATAGCTTTATGGATGCCTTGATGCTTATGCCAAAATTCGCCTCGACTCTAAAAACCTTAATCGGAAACAAAGAAAAGTTGAGTGAAATGGCTAGAACTCCATTGAACGAGAATTGCTCGGCAGTCATCCTAAACAAGTTACCGAAAAAACTTGGAGACCCTGGCCGATTTCTTATTCCATGTGAATTCTCCGGGATTAATACATGCAACGCCTTGGCCGATCTCGGCGCGAGCATTAATCTTATGCCATATTCCGTATGGAAAAATCTCTCTCTTCCCGAACTAACCCCGACTTGCATGACACTAGAACTAGCGGACCGTTCGATCTCTGAACCGATCGGTATCGCCGAAGACGTCTATGTAACGGTGGGAAAGTTCCAATTTCCAGCAGATTTCGTGGTCGTAGATTTTGAGCCAGACCCCCGAGTACCTTTAATTCTCAGGAGGAGTTTCTTAAAGACCAGTCGTGCATTGATAGATGTATATGAAGGTGAAATAACCCTTCGTGTTGGCAGAGAGGCCATTACATTTAATCTGGACCAAACTTCGAGATACACGGCTAATTACAATCATATGACGGCAAACCGAATTGACGTCATTGATATGGCTTGTGAAGAATACTCTCAAGAAGTTCTTGGTTTCTCAAATGTGATCTCGAGTGGCAATCCCACTCCTTACTATGATCCAATCGTTTCTACTTCTTCTTCGACTTTAACTCCATTCGGGGACAGTGATTTTCTCCTTTTTGAGGAAGCCGACTCTTTTCTTGCTATAGAGGATGATCCAACTTCACCGGAAGTTGATCCAACGTATTATGACCCTGATGGGGATATTCTTCTCCTCGAAGCAATTCTTAATAGTGATCCATCACCACCCCCTCCCAATCAAGGAAGCTATTTGCCAGAATTTCAAAAAGATCTTAAAATTTGTGAAGCAAACAATGAAAAATCTTCAGTTAATGAGCCTCCCGAGGTTGAACTCAAGGACTTGCCACCTCATTTAGAATATGCATTTTTGGAAGGTAACGACAAGTTGCCCGTCATAATTGCAAAAGATTTAAAGAATGAGGAAAAGGCCGCTCTGATCGAGGTTCTAAAGTCCCACAAGCGAGCCATCGCTTGGAAACTTTCAGATATTAAGGGTATTGACCCAGAGTTTTGTACCCACAAAATTCTCATGGAAGAGGACTACGAACCGACGGTTCAGCATCAAAGGCGGGTAAATCCGAAAATCCATGACGTCATCAAAAAAGAGGTTGAAAAGCTTCTTGACGCCGGATTAATTTATCCGATCTCTGACAGTCCATGGGTAAGCCCGTGCTATTGTGTACTGAAAAAGGGTGGCATACTTGATCGTCAAAACGATGAAAATGATCTTATTCCGACTCGATTGGTCACAGGGTGGAGAGTGTGCATCGACTATAGAAAGTTGAATGAGGCTACCCGAAAGGACCATTTCCCACTTCCCTTCATGGACCAAATGCTCGAAAGACTCGCGGGAAACCAATTCTATTGTTTCCTCGATGGCTTTTCGGGTTATTTCCAGATTCCCATAGACCCGAAGGACCAAGAAAAGACAACCTTTACTTGCCCATACGGAACATTTGCCTATCGTCGCATGCCTTTTGGGCTATGCAATGCACCCGGCACGTTCCAACGATGTATGATGGCAATCTTCCACGACATGATCGAAAAAATGATGGAAGTGTTTATGGATGACTTTTCAGTCTTCGGGGATTCTTTCTCTACATGCCTATCCCATTTGGACAAAATGTTAAAACGGTGTGAAGACACCAATTTGGTCCTAAACTGGGAGAAAATCCATTTCATGGTAAAAGAAGGCATTGTTCTTGGACACAAAATCTCCAAGTCGGGAATTGAGGTCGACCGAGCTAAAGTTGACGTTATCGCCAAGCTCCCTCACCCGACTACTGTGAAAGGTGTCCGAAGTTTTCTTGGGCATGCCGGTTTTTACCGACGTTTCATACAAGACTTCTCAAAAATATCCCGCCCAATGACTCACCTGCTTGAAAAAGAGACTCCATTTTTCTTCTCAAAAGAGTGTATCGAATCCTTTAATACACTTAAAAGAAAATTGACTGAGGCTCCGATTTTGATTGCTCCTGACTGGGACTTGCCCTTCGAACTAATGTGTGATGCAAAGTTGATTTTGCATATTGGGGCTAGTCTAGGGCAACGAAAAAACGAAGACCATTTCCATCCATACACTATGCCAGCAAACCATGACTGAAGCTCAAGCACACTACACTACGACCGAAAAAGAATTGCTTGCCGTAGTGTACGCTTTTGAAAAATTTTGGTCATATCTTGTTTTGTCTAAGAGCTTCGTATATACTGGACCTTCTGCTATAAGAGTATCTCTTCGCTAAAAAAGGATGTTAAGCCAAGATGATTAGGTGGATCTTTTGCCCTCCAGGAATTCGATGTTGTTCATCCGAGACAAAAAAGGAGCAGAAAATCTGGCCGCCGATCATCTTTCCAGACTTGAGAACCCTCATCAAGATAAACTCAAGAACAAGGAAATCACGGAAACATTTCCTCTCGAAACTCTTGGATCGGTTGCTCTTCGTGTTGATAGTACCCCATGGTTTGCAGATTTTGCAAACTACCATGCGGGGAATTTCATTGTCAAGGGAATGTCATCCCAACAGAAAAACAAGTTTTTCAAAGATGTCAAACAATATTTTCTGGGATGACCCCTTCTTGTTTAAAATCTGTGCAGGATCAAATGACGGCGGTGAGTGCACCGGCAAAGATGCTATTGACATTCTCGAAGCTTGCACATGGACCCACCGGGGGACATCATGGTGCAAATCTCACCGCCAAAAAGGTCTTTGATGCCGGATTCTTTGGCCTTCAAATATAATAAGAGAGACCCACGAGTTGGTTAAAAATTGTGACTCGTGCCAACGACAAGGAAAAATTTCACAAAAGGATGAAATGCCTCAAAATTCCATCCAAGTTTGTGAAATCTTTGACGTTTGGGGCATCGATTTCATGGGACCGTTCCCATCTTCTAGAGGCAACAAATACATACTTGTGGCTGTCGACTACCTGTCAAAATGGGTTGAAGCGAAAGCGCTCCCCACCAACGACGCCTGAGTAGTTTGTAAATTTCTTAAATCTCTCTTTGCCAGATTTGGTGCTCCCCGTGCCATCATTAGTGATCGTGGAACACATTTTTGCAATGACCAGTTTGTAATGGTCATGCTTAAATATAGAGTCACTCATCGTCTCTCCACCGCGTATCACCCACAGACAAGTGGGTGAAGTATCAAATCATGGTTTAAAAAGAATTATTGAAAGGACAGTGGGCGAAAATCGTGCCTCTTGGTCGGACATATGGATGTCGCTCTTGGGCTTCCGTAAAGGTACAAACACCAATCGGGTGCACTCGTACAAGCTTGTATATGGGAAGGATGTCATCTGCCGATTGAGTTGGAGCACAAAGCTTACTAGGCCCTTGAAACATGCACAAACTTTGATCTCAAAACGCGGTGATCAACGCAAAGTTTTAACTCAATGTATTAAGTAAATGCGTGATCAAGCCTATGAAAATTATTTGATTTACAAAAGAAAACTAAGGAGGATTCTGGAGCAAAGATCAAAAACCGTGTTTTATGGTCGGTGATCAAGTCCTCCTCTTTAACTCAAGATTGAAAATTTTCTCCGGCAAGTTGAAGTCCCGTTGGTCAGGACCATTTACCATTGTTCAAGTTTTCCCGTATGGCACCGTTGAGTTATCCCAGAACTCCGGGCCAAACTTCAAAGTAAATGGTCATCGTCTCAAGCACTACTTTGGAGGTGATATCCCTGCTATGGATATCCCGGACCTCCAAACATTCCCTAAGGACAACTAAATTCAAGGAATTGGGTCAAGCTTAGTGACCCTAAACAAGCGCTTCGTGGGAGGCACCCCATGCTTATCCTAGTTTATCAGTAGTAGTAGTATGCTAGCTTAGTAATGAATAAGTGTTTAGTTGTTGTGAGGAGGCTTGCCTCTACCTTTTCCATGTTTTGTGTTTTGTGCTGTATTGTCCAGGATGTCCCAGATTTTTGAAGCCTCTCGTGCTCGCGGTATTTGTCCTTCGATCACAAGAGCTTCATAATCCTCAGCTTCATTTGGGAATCCCGATATCCTAATCTTATCGACTAACGTTTATCTTTAAGCATACTTCATAAACGGCTTAGGATTTACGTAGAAACCCTTCGTAAAACATTGAGGACAATGTTTCATTCTAGTATGGGGGGATCTTCGATTTGATTGTGCCTGCAGCCGTTGTTTCTCACGTAATCCCGTTTTTACCACCAAAATTTCAAAAAAAAATGAAAAAATTTAAAAATTTTCAAAAATAAAATAAGTGTTTTGTCATAATTTTGACTTTCCTGCTGGGTAGAATAAGAGTAAATTTTGACTCGATCGAGCGTGTTGAGCTCTAGCTTGTTCCTTAACTTTTAGACTAAGCGTTCGCGAATATTCGCGAAGAACGAAAAATGATAGTGTTAAGTATGAGTTGGATGCTAAACAAGGATTATTTGGAAATCTTAAGAGCTCATGTGTGTAATTTGTCGCTTTTTCTCCCATAAGATTCTAACCTGATTAATATACGTGCTACTTTTGGAAATTAAACTTAAATCAATAATTTTTATGTAGTATATAGCAAAAACTTTAGACTTAGTTCAAATTTATACTTGAATTTTTCAAAAAGACGTTTTCCCAAAAAAAAATAAAAAAAAATGATGAAAAATATAATAAATATAAACTGTGGGTTGATAAAAGTTTGTTGTATCTTGCCGGCTCACAACCGATGTTGCAGCCTTCTAAAAGGTCGAGGGTCACAAATTGCATAAGTATTAAAATTAAGTGTGAATAAATGAATAAAAAGTCTCTTTTTGTTAAATTCAAATATGCTTTTGAACTTTGGCTATTATATTTTATAAGCTATGTATATACGAAAAACCTGAGAGTTTTTGAAACCTAAGGTCCGTGAGTCCCGATACTAGTCTCTGTGGGGTGTCAAAAGCCTGGTCACTTAACCGCAAGGTTGGGATGTGCCGAGACGAAAGTCGCTACATGGGATGATCTCGCCTTCAAACTCATTATTCTCGGGTGGAACGTGAAACATAGAATGTTGCAAACGTTGATCCATGGTTGAAATTCAAAATAGCACATACACCTAAGATATAAATTGTCGGGAGTGAAAAGTTTACAAGTTGCAAATATGAGTAGTGTTAGCATCTTAACTCATAATTAACGGTGATTTCGTTTTAAGCTTGGTTTGGAATAAGTGAAAAGTCGGGAACGATGAATTTATCCTTTTTGGGGCATTCTCGGATCGAAATGCATCTTGTTCTATGATCCCTTAAAGTTATTAAATAACGAAAGTCAAAACGTTCTAGTTAGTTGATTAATGAAAAATGAAAAATACAAAAAGATGTGTAGGAATAAGTGTATATATAAAAAATGGTAAAGACGGGGATTTTCAAAACTTTTGAGTCTTTAACTTCCTCGATGAACACTTAGCTACTTTTCAAGGTTATTAGTCGAGGGTGATTGAGATTCTTAGTTTTCTAAATGCTTACTTCATAGCATTGCGTGAGGACACGGCAATACCTTAGTATGGGGGATTTTGGTATGTGTTTAATTACACACACCTTTTACCTTTAAAAACAAGTTAAAATAACCAAAAATGGACTTAAAATGCCAAATATATGCTTGTTTTGCTAATTGTGTTGTGCAGGAACGGATATCTAAGAAAAGGACGAAAAACGAAGCCAAAACGACAAAACCGGACACGGAATGGAAAAGCGTGGAAAAGACAAAGTCAAGACAAAGCCCAAGTGTGAAAAAGTCAACCAAAGTCAACCCCGACAAATCCAAAGTCAAAAAGTGAAGAAAAATAAGTTTAGGGGCCAAAATTGCCAAGTCCCTAACTTATTTAATGAAGGATATAAAGAAGATACTTGTGAGGGACTACAACTGCCAACTCACTAAAGTATAAACCACATGGGTCAAAACTGCCAATCCATTATTCTTGTATCACAAAAGGACCTCTTGTGCAAACCTTACATAACACTTGAGGGGGTGTTTTTGCCTTGTTTCAAAACTACAAGAAACACAAGGACGTGTATTGCAATAACAACTATATCCTTGAGGGGCCAATGGTGACAAAACCTTAAACCCACACCCCCGTTTGAAACACTGTTTATCTTCATCAACATTTCCCGCCAAACCCTAAACCCCACATCCTGTCACTCTCATCCCTCGTTGACCTCCCCACATCCTTCCAAACCCTTCACAATCATAAACCCCACCCCCCACATGGGTCAATGAACAGCTTGGCAATCCTATGTGACCTTATTGGCCAAGAACAAATCGATGGCTGTGATGATTTTGAGTGGGCACCAAGATAAATGAAGGGCAAGGATTGCCTTGTGTTTACACACACACAACAAGCACATATGCTGTTTTGTCTCTACAAAGAAGCACAAGAAGAGAAGAGCAAACCCTAGCTTATTTTTCTATATAAAGCTTTTGTAAGCCATTGTGGCAAAGTTAGTTAGAGTTAGTAGTTTTTAAGTGTGTAGTTTTAGTTCAGTTTAATTTTTAACTTAATGTACTTGTACTCTCTTTTTTTATGAAAATTCAGTTTGTCTTTCACATTGTGTGCTAAGTTACTTATACTTCTTTAAAATCATATAAGCTCTTAATATAAGCACTCTTTAACCTGTTTTTAAACTTTTATACAAAAATTTAAGAAAAAAAATTCAAAAGGAAAAAAGTTACTGTGTGATTAAGCTAAGGATGAATGAGCAAACTTGGATGGCTCATTGGGTTGTTTAGTTTAGCTTATTTATAAGCTTGGGTAGGTTTTAGAGCTTATTTAGGTTCACATAATCCTGTTTTGAGCAAGGATCAAGGTATACTTCTTTTTAAATTTTAGCTTATTTTTACTGTAGCATTGCTTATTGTGGCTTATTTTCAGCTTATTTATGTCTTTTTGTGCTTATATGTGTTTAGTTATGCTTATAAATGCCTCTTAGTTGCTTTAGTTTCATTTACTTACCATTTGCTTAAAACTGCCTAGATAAGCTTATTTCTGTTGATAGCTTATTAGTTTTTTAAAGTGCTTATTTGCCTGTTCTTTTTACCTTATTGTGCTTAACCATGCTTGTTTAATACTTGTTTTTAAAATTTAGTGCTTAAACTAGCCTTTATAGTTTTAAAATCCGTTTTTAAGAATATAAAGGGGTGTTTGGGTTAAGCTCAAAAATGGGTCAAAATGGCAATGACATGGGTTGTGGTCATATGGCCAGCTTAGGCTTAAGTAATTAAGCTATTTTGAGACTGTTTTCAGAAGTTTACAAGTTTAAAAGTTGATTTTCAAGTTTTTTCATTTTTCCCTAAGTCTGCTAGTTTTAAAGAGGGGTCAAAAAGCTTATTTGCTTAAGGTTTAGAAAATTTGAGTTTTAGTTTCAAAAGTGTGTCATTTGTGAGTGTCTAAACAAGTTATTAGAAGTGTTTTGAGTCATTTGTCAAAACTGCCAAATTTTTGTGTCATCTCTTAGTACAAGAAAAAGCCCTTTTTCACAAACAAAAACCAGCAGGTTTAACTTGTTTTTAGCAAATGGAATTTTGAATATAAGCTCTTCACAAGCCCCTTTTAATCTGTTTACCAGCTATTTTTCAATTTAAGCTTATTTGACAGCTTATTTCAAGCTGTCAAGTTAAGCCCCCATTTTTTGGTTCACTTCCCCTGGTGCTAGACACCTTTTTCAAGCCCACTTTTCTAGCTTATTTGGACTTAAGCCCTTAGTTCTTTTTAGCTTTTTAGACTGCCCTTAGGTCCATTGATAAGCTCTAGTGGCCTTAAGCCTTAGCCCCCTAGATTGCTTAATGTTAAGCCAAAAGTGCCACTTTAACTGTTTTGAACTCAGAATTAGGATTGTGGCTTATTTTAGTCTTTTGGCTTTTATGACTGATTTTCTTAGCTTATTTTAGTTGTAGTTGCTTATTAGGATTAAGTTTTCCCTTGTTTCTTCGTTATTATTGACCTATTAACAAGCATCTGCTGGACTTAAAATTCACCCTAGCAGTACTAACTCTTAAGTTAGTACTGCTGAGTGTTTAAGCCAATTTCTGGCTTATTGGGCTTATTTCATTTGCTTATTTTTTTTGTTCTTAGTAGTTCATAATGTCTGTGTGTTAAGTGGTGTTTGCTCATTTCCCACTTACCTTGCTTATTTGTTCATAAAAGTGACTTAGAAATTGTTAATTGTTCATAAAAGTCATTAAGAAAAGCCAATTTTTGCTTTAAGCTCAATATAAGCCACTGCTTCAAAAAGTCTTTTCCAGCTTATTTTTGTTTTCCTCAACTGTAGTATGAAAATGATAAGCTCAAGGTGCTTATCAAGTTTGTGTAAAAAGTTTTGGAAAAAAGAGATAAGGGGAAACCCGGGTGAGCAAGACTCGAACCCGGGTCTCACCCTCAATACACCTCTTTTATAACCAACCCTCTTACCGCTATGCCCTTGGGTCTTTTCTATTAGACCCTTGGGTACTTGGGTATTTAAGGGGGTTTTGTCCCTTAAGCTTATAAGCTCGTTTGAGCTTATTTTCGGCTTATTTATAAGCCGAATTTTGGGTTTCTTATTTTTCTTAAGATAGTTGTAGGGTCAAGTAATTTTAGTAATTTTTTCAGAATTTTTAAAAATAGTTTAGTATTTTTTATAATTTAATTTCGTTAAAAGTTTTAAAAATTCATAAAAAATACAAAAATGATCAAAAAATATTTTTTTTTTTTTCTTTTTAGGAAATTTTTCTTTGGCATAATTTTACAATAGGAAAATTAGAAAAAACTTTCGTAGGGTTAATTTTTGCAAAACTTTTGATTTTTAAAGAACGAGTCTCGGGTAGGATCTTGATTGACTCGTTTTGGGTCAACGACCTACGTTTTCAAGTCTAGTCTTTTTCATTCTTCTTTATTAGTCCCTAGAGTAGTTTAGAAGTTAAAATATCTTTGTAGGGTTAATTTTAAGATTTTAGGTTTTGAACCCGTGTTCGGAAATTCCTGCTCTCGTTTTCAGCTTATTCATAATTTTTAGGTTTCTCAATTCGTTTTTGTTTGTTATTGATTTATTAGCATTTCTACTCTACTCAGATCATTAATCTCATTCAAAACTCCAATTTTCCGTACTGTACGATTTCTCCAAGACAGCCTCGTTGGGGATAAACGACCCGGGGATATTCTATACTACTTCTTGGTTTTATTGATTGTTTTTGGATTATACTTATTATATATATTATATATATAGTTTAAAGAACAAATCAGTCCGCACGCGCCGATATGATGAACTCTCAAAACTTGATGTCCACTAGAACCGACTTGATGAGAACCATTGCTGAGAAGGAAGAACTCTCAAGAATTACAGAGCAATGTAGCTCGAATCATGTTATAGTTTTTATTTCGTAAGCTTGTGTTTTTTTTAGTTCCGTATGTTGTATGTATTCCCGTATTGTAATATTTTATGTTTTTATGCCATGTTGTACATTGATTACTATATGTAAATTAACAGCTATGTTGTATTTCTTATGTTATCTGAAAATTGTTGTATTTTTAGAATTGCTTAGTCAGGTTCGGTGTTTACTCAAAATATTAGCCAACTGCATTGTGCTTAAAAACAAACTACACCCTTAATCCAAACACCCCTTTAATGTTCTCTGTATGTTTTTGGAATGGGAAATATGCAGTTTCAAACACCCCCCTAAAGCTGCAAAATGGTACTTTTGACACCACCCAAATACCCAACGCGCGTCGCGCGGCATCTCTCGCTCTAAACTTACCAAAACCTATAAGACAAGAAAATACATGTCCTTGGTCAAACTTACCAATGTTGTTACATTTGACTATTATGTTGCTGGTTATAATGTCATATATTTAATTGATACTCAAGTTAAAATAAAGAAGAGGCAATGTCATAATAACAAATATTTCACTTATAAGTTATAAAAAATGTTTCACTTTCATCCGAAACAAGATGTGGTTACCTACGCTTTGCCGCGAAGCATTTTATGCAAAAATTGAAAAGTGTCTTAACTTTAAAGGAGACTTTATGACACTAAAGTATTTTGGATTAAAACTGAAAAGTGACTTAACTTTGAGGGGTGATTTTAAAGTATGTTGGGTTAAAATTAAAAAGTAACTTAACTTTGAGGGGGGGATTATTAAAAATGAAGAATTTTGAGAGAGAGGAGGGTTTATTAAAAATAGAGAATTTTGAGAAGGGTTTATTAAAAATAGAAAATAATTATTATAGTATATAATATGGGGTTACTATTCATTTGTAATAAAATAATATATTTTTTAATTATAATGTGAAATGAAAGTTCTGTAAAAAAACACACACACCCCACTTCCCCCCAATTGTAGCACTTACAAGATCAACATTAATTTTGTATGCGAAAATTACGTACAGGGACTATTTTACTATGCTTTGTCTTGCAGAGGACCATAATTTTTCAGTTTGGACTACTTAGTCGCGAACAATCTTACGCGACATAGACGACCTCCATGTGTCGGGATGAGAACAATTTCAAAAACAATACAAACATCATTCCTAATAAATATCTGCAACATATTATTTGCTTAGAACTAAGAATATATCAAATCGTAACTCATTTACGAACCTAGATATTATTCTAATTCTACATGTTTAATCACCCTCGATTAACATGAAAATAATTATGCCCTTTTCCATTATGACAAAAGAATATGACTTGGTTTGCAACTCACACTTGCAATAAAAATGTCATATTAAATCTACGTGTTCAAATGGTCGTGTTCCAAACCTTAGTAAATGAAAATAACTAAAAATAAAATTCGAATGGTTTGAAAGCTGGAATGTTTCATTCCGTTAACTCAAGTAAATTTTTTTGCAACGCTGATATAATTAGTCGTATCCAAAAATCCAAAATTTAGAGGCTTCCAACAACTTTATTTGAACTCCCTCAACCCACTTAAAAATGGTCAAACCCAACTCCCATTTTTCTTCTCTATAAATTTCAAACATCCCCACTCCTCTACACACCTCATTCAAATTCAAAACACTCCTTTTTCCCTCTCTCAAACACCAAAAAATCTCCATCAATGGAAACCATCTTGGAAGTCTTTAGTCCCGTTATGATGATGATCATCATCATCTCACTCATAATGCTTCTCTATCCGATACTCAAGTTCCGGCATGGAGATTTGTTCTTCATCTTGGCATTTTACATTTCCGTTATTTTTCCTATCCTTTGTATTGCTTTAAGCATCGAAATGAGATATAAATAAAATCATTACGTACTCTCTTTTGGCTTCGTGACTGTTATTTATTCTTCATATACATATATAAGTATTATACAAACCGCACTCTTCCGTCACTCCCCAAGGATGGTCGATTTGGTCTACTGTTTGGAGTATTGGTTTGGGAGAAAGGGAAGAGGATTCATGTTTGGTAATCAACTTATCTGGAAAGGTTGTAGAATACAACCTAATATCAAAGACTCTCCATGAGATCTACGATATAGGATCTAATCAATTTGATGATAACCTTGATGATGATCAGCTCATTACACCTTTTGTAGCGGATCATAACGTTTATGAGTTCATTCCGTCTTTTGCAAGTGTGTGATTATCCATCTTTGGAGAATGTTTGTTTGAATTTGTTGTTAGAATTCCTCAGTTAGGTCATTGGGGTCTGTCCAAAGCCTCTTCCTGTTTGAATTTGGTGTTGTATAATTTTGAATGATGAAGTAATTTGTTTTGGTCAGTTTGTATTATACAAGTCACCATCTTTTCCCGCGCGCGCTCCCTTCACACCTACCTAACCAACATAAAACCATAATTGGTACCCATAATTCACAAATGGTTGCTTTACATTAAGCTTTAAAGAGCAGTTTACAAACGATTACAATGTTGTTCCAAAAAGCTATAGGTTACGAAAACACCTACAGCTACAAGTACAAGGCACAACAAGCTTCAACACATGTTCCAAATGTTAAATTGATTTATAGCTAAATGAAACACTACTCCAAACCAAGTTTTCTAATGTCATTATAAAACTCGTGAAGTATTAAAGCTGACTTATGTGTGTGGTTCTCGCCTTCTCGGGATGCCTTTCCATCTCTAGTGTTGCCTCTAGTATCTTTATCTTCATCTCTAGTGTCTTTATCTTTTCAGCCAAGAACATACAATTTGAGCACTCTGTCTTTCTGAGATTCAGTGCATATCTTAAACGTCGCGGAGAATAACTTGGACGTGTTTAACCATCAATAAATTTAATTTCTTGACTTATTAGCACTGCAGTCATATCTTCACATTATGCTAAAAAGGGAGTGGTAGATAAACCATACCTTCATCTATTTTGGGTTGGTTGTTAGGACCAGAAATGGGGGATAAGAGAGAGTGTGTGTGTGTGTGTGTGTGTGTGTGTGTGTGTATGTGTATGTATGTGTGTGTGTTGTGTATGGTAAGTAACACAACATCATAGACCAACATACATTCATTCATGTACATGGAGCGAACCAGGGGGGTTGGTGTCACGGGAACCCAATGATTTTTTTAGATGCACTTTTAATTTTTGTAAAAAACATCAATTTTTCCTAAAGTCATCTTAAATGCATCCGGTCCATCGTAATGTGTTTCTACTATTACGATAAAAATTTGTGCACCCGATCATATTTGGTCTTGGTTCCGTCCATGTTCATGTTCCAAAACACATCAAACACAAACATGAACCAATTTTATCGATCACCCATATAACACATCTTCATGTTAACAATTCACTTACAACAATAAACCAGTACAACAGACACATAAACCAACTACAATCCAGTTCATAAAGAAGTAACAGAAACAAAATCATAAACCTATCTTTGAAACCAAGGGTATCCTTGGGTATGTGAGTTCCCCACCACCTAGAGGTATGGTATAATTTTGAATGAAAAGTAATTTGTTTTGATCAGTTTGTATGTTACAAGTCAATTTGGGTATGTCGCAAGTCATAACCAACATAAACCATACTGGCATACTTGGTAGTTGGTACCCACAATTCATAAATAAAAGGCACATCATGCTTCAACATAGGTTTCGGTACCCATGCCTGAATCCAAGCCAAAGCATAGAAACAACAAACATGTTGACCTGACACACTAATAAACCTTAAGAAAACAACTAAAGCTACAAGGTACAGCATGCTTCAACACAGGGGTCCGGTAGGAGTACAATCAGATAAGCCAGTCCATATCCGATTGCCCATGCCTGATCCAAAGAAGCTGGAAAACAACATAACCATGTGACCCAAAAGAATGACCTAAAAAATAAAAAAGTTTAATGTTCCTAACGTCATACAAGAAATTAACGACAGTCATAATCTAATAACTACTAGACAGAAAAAATAAACAAGTTTTATGTTCCCTAACAGCATACAAGAAATGTTCAAACTACACATGTATTCTCTGTAGGACAAAACCACGACCACCATCCATCAACACGGGATCTTGTATTTCCAAAAATAACTTATCATGTGTTCTTTGTAGGCCAAATCTGTGTGAATTGGAAAAGGAAAATCCATGCTTAAACCGTAAGTAAGCTTGTAGAGCATAATGCATACCCAAACACCATAATCGTCGTATACACCACTCTGTTTTGGTACATACAATGGAGAAGTGATGGTGATTGTATAGCCCTTGGGATGTATGTTATTTTGCTTGAAGACACCATGCTTTGACATGCCCTTCCTTAGTTGTTTGCTCATCAGTTTCCGAAATCTGATCCATCAAGGACGGTCTTCCTTGTCCTAAGGTTTTTTATCGCTGTGTGTATCTGACTCGTCCTACTCTACTCCCTGAGTATCCGACTCGAGATTTCACTATGTCAACAAACTCTCTTTAGGTGGAGAAAACCGTTTACACATCGCTTACATTATTTTTTGACACTAAGCTAGATGTCGAGTCCTAATCTTAGCTAGAACCAATCTACCACTTCACAATCAATACACAATCACTAGATCTACACTATCAGATTTACACACTATCTGAATCACACAAATACACAAGATAATTACAATAGAGGTTTGGTACTTAGAAGAAAGGAGGAGAGATCACTAATCAACACTTTGTTTCTTGGCGAATTTGAGTGTTCTTCTTTTGCACTTGAAAGAGAGGGAAGAGATGAGAAGAAGAGATTAGATCACTTGAAACAAGATCAAGAGATGTTAGTGATCAAGATATTTAGTGAGAGAAAGAAGGTTTTTAGAGAGAAAGAAGTGTGAGAAAATTCGTGCAAAGAGGGTCTGATTTTCAGCAAGGGGTGGACCAGTATTTATAGACAGGAGAAGCCAACGGTAACTGGTGGCGGTCCCGGCGGTCCCATATATATAAGGGGGCCGCCAGGCCTATAAGGGGGCTGCCACCTAGACTCCGCTCCCTTTTTTTTTATCTTTTTGTGGGGAAGGTTGTATCTTGTATAGAAGCTTCTGTTTTGGGGAGGAAATTTGAATTTCAAATTTTAAGTTTTTAATAAAACTTTTCTTTTAATTAGAAAATATTTTGTATAATTTAATTTTATGAAAATCTTTTGTAAAAAAAAATGTAATGGATAAAGAACAACTATTTTCTTGAATCACTAATCATGCTTAATATTTGTTTGTTCATAACCTTATGTGATTCATTAATCTTATAATGAATTTTATGATTAATTAATTTGTACAAAGTTTAATTTTATCGTAAACGGTTTTACATTTTGTATTATCAAATACTTAAGAGGTTGAAAAAATATAAATATAAGTTTTAAGAACATTATTTGTATTAACAATTTCTCATTTTTGTGATGATGAATAAAATATAAACTCATTTTTGTATAAAATTATAGTTAACATTATTAATGAGTTTTGTTCCATTTCTCCCCCTTTTTGTCGAATTCAAAAATGATGATCGTCGAGTTGTTGTAGGAAGAAATAATTCGACGATATCAAGACTTCCCCTTGATGTATGCTCCCCCTTATTCGGGGCATCAATGGATCAATCTTACGAAAATTATGTGCTACAAAACAAAGTTAAAAGTACAAGTGAAAGAAAAATATCTTTTAAAGTAACACATTATATTTAAGTCACCAAAAGTAGAGTTTTATTCAACCAACAAGAAACTCAAACAATAGCATCTGCAATACATTCATACAACATAAAATAAAACTAGATCTAATACGAGCTAAAGACAAATTCATACAACATTTAGAAGGTAGATAATTATAAAGACATAATAAGGCATAGATCTACACTAGTGAATTCTTGAAAGGTAGAAGATGCCATAATCAAAAGATGAAAAATCAATTATTTATGTAACCTTTGCCCTTTTCGTGTTTGAATAATTCCATTAGTGAGGAGGAGATATGAGTTGGACTATTTGACTTTGTCAGTTTATTCGATTTGTTTACCGTGTGACTGTGATGATTTTTATGAAGATATGTGATGAATTTTGGTTTATTGTGTTGATATCCCATTTGGAAGGTATTATTGTGTTATGTGTATTTCGAGTTGTTTGACCCGTGAATTTTGAGAAATGCTGAAAAACGAGTCCGACACGTCCGTTAATGTTCCAAATTGAGTTTTGAAGGGTTTAAAGTGAAAACGTGTCATGTGAATACTCTAGGTTAATGGAAAAGTATTTTTACAGTGAATAAAATGCTAATTAACTGTGGGGTAAATTTTACGGTTGAGTTTTACGAGTATTTAAGTGATTTCGACACCAAAAGAAAGGCACGAGTCCTCTTTGGATTCTATGGCCGGTCAGGTAAGTCAAAGGGACAAGGAGGATTTTTTTTTAGCAAGCTTGTCCTAAGGTGTGTACACATATATTTCATTTACTATAAACTTTTAATCATAATTCATTTCATTTACAAAAAATAAAAACACCACAAGTGTATGTGTTATGGTTCGTCCGCCACCTAACCACCAAAAAACCACCATAGTTTTCCAACTTTGATCAAGAACGTGTTATTCCGGGTTGATAAGAGTGTTTGGGTATTCATTTAAACAACGTTTGGATTGTCCGGTTCGTGTCGAAATCTACAAATTTGAAGATTTTCTTGTAAGTTTTCAAATTTTAAATTTCGTTTGTCCTTTGGGATTATTTTGATGCATAGATGTTAGTTGTACAAGTTAATTGTTGTGAAAATCGATTTTTGAAAGCGAAACGAATAAAATAAGGGGTGTTTGGTTCGTGTATGATGAAAAGGAAAAAGAGGGTTTTTTTGTAGTTTTGATGTTGTGGTCGTGATGGTTGAATAATATATGATGCTAGAATGCTTATTTTTTATAGTAGCTTGTATAGCTTATTCGGAGCTTATTTATTTAGCTCTTATTGTACTTAGAGAGGAGCTGGAAAGATATAGCTATATGAAGCTACGTAAGCTCGCTTGTTGCCTTACGAAGGTATTGCCTCGAATAGTCTATAAATAAACTGTGGCATCAGCATGATATGCGTATTTAACCCCCCAATAGTGTCACTGATATCATCTTTATTGTGTTGTTGTGTTTCAGGTAAATCCTTATCTCGTGTCCCACTCCTCTCACACCCACTCTACCTTACCATCACACTAGCAGTCTGCCCACCTCCTACGTGCGACCCCTAATACTCTTCTGACCAGGCCCTGCCCACCCTATCGCGTAGTATCCAATCCAACAAAAACCCGCACCCCCCCCCCCCCGCACTATCCGTTCTTGCTGTATTGGCTTATTTTCAAGATTTTAATTATTACGTTATTTTTGAGCTATTGGACCTCCGGCCCATAAGTTATTTCGAGTTGCGGCTTAATGGGAGGGCTTAATTATGAGCTTCAGATTATTGCTACATATAAGTATATACTTATTTTGTAATGGACTTTGGTTTTGGACTTACCAAGCGCCTTAAATTCGTAATTTGGACTTTATAAATAATTGTGTAAAAAAAATTCTTAATGGGACATCTTGTTGGGCCTTACAGGACAATAAGCGATAATGTGTAGTAGTTATGAGAATTTTGAACGTCTTTTAAAGTGAAAAAAATGTACTTACGAAGTGGACATTGAATGATATTTTGAAGGAAAAGTGAGAGGAGAGATAGAGTGTTAAAGATTGAGATTTGGAATTTTGTCGTACTAGAGAAGTGATTTTGATTATTTTTGTGTTATGACGTATGTTGTGGACTATTTTTGAGGCTTATAGTAGTAACCAAATGCGATAAGTAGCTTTATAGCTTATTTTCAAGCTTTATAGCTTAATACACGTGTGGTTTCTTAAAAACATGATTTTTGATTTTTAATAATAAAATAATATTTAATTATTTTATTTATTTTCACTAAAAGACGAAAAAAAATATTTTTTCTCGAAACTTCTCTAAAGTGTTTATTATGAGTAAACGTTTCATTTTCAACCGTATAATGATTATTTTGAAGTGGCTAAGGTGTACCGAATGGACTTGTCGAGATATATTTATAATTAATAATTATAAATATTTATTATATTACTTATCTATTTACGCTAAATAGTATAAGTATGTATTATCGGGGAATGAGATTGATATGATTATGGAGTTAAGTCGTCAACCATCACACCACTAAAAACTGTTTTGGAAATTGTACAACGTGTCTAAACTCTATGCATCAAACGTAAAGATTGTTTTGGAATTGGATGATTAAATTGGGACATTAACTGGACTAGGTCGTGTGCGGGCGTCGTTGCATTTGCTTGTGTGATTGAGATTGGGTAGCTAAAGACTTGCTTGAGGTGAGTTCTCGTAGCCCCACTTTTTACTGGTTTTTCCGTTAGGGGAAAATGATACTCAAATGTGTTTTGAAATGTTTTGAATTGATCTGTGCGAAATGTGGTTTTGTTTTTGGGACAAGTTATGTGCTTATGACTGCTATGTGAATATTATGTGATGCATGATTGTTTGGATCGGATGGGTACGCCTACCCAGTATTTGTGATATTATTGGATCGGATGGGTACGCCTACCCAGTATTTGTGTGATTATTGGAGCGGATGGGTACGCCTACCCAGGTTTGTGTGTGGTCCTGCCCTAATTTTAGTGCTCCAGCTGGTAGGCCCTTTAGGTGCGTAAGTGACATATGGTTATTGATTAGCGGTGATGCTAAGGTTGTTTGCATATATTCACTGTCATATAGCACTATTGTCCACTGTTGAAATATTGGCACAACTTTTGGGTTTAAGGTCAAACCTACGAGCTCACCAACATTATTGTTGACGTTTTCGAGTATCATTTTCAGGTGAAGTGAAAGAAGAGTAGTTTGGTGATTGATAGCAGACTTAGAAGTATCCCGTTCTTAACTTGTAGACGTAGTGAGGTTTGTCTGGATCCACAAATCCATCCGTTGCTTGACACCAACCTCCTTCCCGCAGATTACCATTCAGAAATGCAGTCTTCACATCCATTTGATAGATGACCATGTTTCATATGAGCGACAAACGCTAGAAAAATTCGTATAGCCTCTAGTCTTGCAACCGGAGCGAAGGACTCTTCAAAATCGATTCCCTCTTCTTGGCGATAACCACGAGCGACCATCGAGCTTGTTTTTAGAATTACCTCCCGAACTCATCAAGCTAAACCTTATAAGAGCCACTTAAGAGAGATGACAAATGCGTTGGCAGAGGAGGAACAAGTTCCCAAACTTCCTGACGTTCAAATCATGAAGTTTCTCTGCCTAGCTTCAATCCAACTTGCTGAGTTAAAGCATCTTTTGTAGTTTCTTAGGTTCGACTGAGGTGAGAAAAGGCATCATAGAGCAGAATAGGCTTGTTCATGGAGTTGTAGTCGGTGGAAACAGGTCTGTCGAGAGCACCATTATATGCTCAAGTGGTGAGCCTTAGTCCATTTCGATTGTGTGCAGAAACTTGTGATCGGGAGGCATAATTGTATGAATAACATCTGATGATGAGGATTGATCAAAAGTAACTTCTGGAATTAGAATACCAAAGTACGGATCATTACCCAATGTGCGACTTCGAAAATAATCAATGATTGACTTCTCAACATCAGAGAAATAATAGGAGTTTGAGTTTCTTTGTGTGGTATGAAGTTTACGTAGTGTTGGGCATCTTGATCAACTGTAGTTAAGGAAGGAAAACTAGTTATACACATTACAGGTGCAACTACTTCAGGATAGGAGCAAGGACTTTTGGTGCTTGTAAATAAAAAAAAAAAAAACAACATAAGGCGGGGGATAAGTGACTCATCAAACATTGGATGAAAACAACAAATCCCAATCAGATCTCGAATGGTACAAATTGTGTTGAAGAAGGAGGGATTGGCACGAGTCCCCTAACTGATTGATACAGGAGTCATTTCATGAAGTGCAGTCCTGAACTGCTGGGGTCAAAGCCATCGCGGTCACGCATCAAGTCATCATGAATGGGGTTGTGCCCTCAAGATTCGTCTGTTATTCTGTTATAAATCCGGAATGCATTCTTGTGGGTGCAGATCTAATGAAGAATACCAATGTCAGCCTCTGGTTGTAACTGCCCTATTCTGCTATCCATTCTTGTAGCAGAGTGCACCAAACACATGAAGATACGATAGATCGGGAGGTTTGTCGTGTAAAAGCTCATATGGTGTTTTACCGTGACGACGACGTATCATGGAACGATTTTGGGTATAACAGGCTGTGGCAACCGCTTCGGCCCATAGAAATAAAGGAGCTTTTTGCCTAAATTAACAAGTGCGGCTGCTTCAATTAGGCGACGATTTCGTCTTTTAACAACCACCTGTTGCTGTGGAAGCGTGCAACGATGTTTCATGAGAGATCAACCGTCTCATAATATTCACGCAGTGTATGCTTAACAAACATAGTTCAACAGCCTGTTCTGATCACGAACGTTTCCTTAACCGTTACTGGAGCACTTCAAAAAGTGATAGATACAAGCGGGAGCCCATCTTTGATCGCAAAAATTTAACCCCTGTAAATCGAGAGTAGTCGTCGATAAGAACGTGGATGTACTTCTTTCCATAGTCACTCGCGACACGCATTGGCCCTCACAGATCCATACAACAGATAAGTTTTTCTCTGATTGTATACTTCAGATTTGGGTTGTGGGGTTTTCTTTGAAACTTTTGGCCTAAGGCTCATGCAAAACTTAAGTGATCCCTTTCAAACTTAACTTAGGGAAGACGGTCGTACAAGTCCCATGTCTTGCAAGATGATTGAAATGCACCAAAGTTCAAGAGATAACTCGATGCCATAACCAAGACTTGGTTTTAGACGCTTTGACAATAGAACAATTGGAAGGAGGCCATCATATTCCCAAGTGAGAAGTTGTAATAAAGTTTATCCCTCGAAGCTCCCGTCAATAAATCAACACCTTTCTAGATTGTGAATAAAGCATGTGTTTTGACAAAAACCACTTCTAGATTGAATCACAAATTGTTCCCCACAAAAAATAGATTAGCCCAAGTCTTCAACGAATAAACCTTGGAATAGTGACATTCCATTCTGATAGTCTCCATAACCCATTATCTTTGCAACTTGATCATTTCCGAATTTGACTGTACCTAAGAATTTCTGAGAATTGGTGAGCTGAGAGCGATCTCCGATCATGTGCTTCGAGCAACCGAAGTCCAAATACCAGAGACGATTTGACAACCTCATTCATTAAGAGAAGTAGATGAAAATTGGTGTGTTTGTATTCCCCAGGATTTACTGGGTTCTCTTTTTGTACAGACAATGGTTTTAAAACTTCGTTTTACTAACGGACTCAGTGTTCTTATTCTTCCTAGGTTTCCTTGAGTATACCAATTTAACCACAAGTTTAGGCGATTCAGATTCTAGAACAGTGTTTCCTAGTAAGGCTACTTCATTATATGGGAATCCGAGATAAGAGGGCACGCATTCCTATAATAGTGAAGGTCCGACGGTAGTCTCTAAATAAATCCTACTGAGTGAACACTTTCCTGTTAGTTTCCATATATCTTTCTTAGATTACTCGTTTTTAATTTACTCTTTCTTAGTTTAGCACGAAATTTCACGTCATTCATAGAAATTAGAAACACACACATTATCTAGAAGATATGTCAATCATCACTGGTAATAACATACTTAATGAGAATTATCTTGTTTCTTTGGAATTCACCACAGATGCAGCCATTATTGTTCACAGTACCATTCCTTTATCAAACTAGATTTAACGGTTCCTAGGGTGAGCTCTACTTTATTCCTTCGAAGACTACCTGGTGTTTGCCGAATCCTATCAGTCTTGGTATTGCTGAAGGCTGTGGATCCGCTAGCACTAGTAGAAAGTCTTACCCGTAGAATGCAAACATATGTTTTGTTAGAAACCTTTGTTTGGAAGTCGAGTCTGTTTTTGTGTTTTTCCGAGGATGTGAGTGATTCGGTAAACCTAACGTTCTGTCTTTTTTTCCTCGGTGTCGACGCAACTAATTGAGGTAAGACCAAAATAGTTTTGATGCAAGGCAAGATCTACATATGTGTGAAGCAAATCCGAATGACTTTGGTATACCTAAAGGCAGACTCTAAAAAGTGAATCTTGAGATAATTCGCTTTACATGTTCGACTATATCCCTAAGGACCAAAGCGTCGTCCCTGGATGCTGTAATATACGAGAGTGGCAGTCCTTTTCTTCAACAATTTGGCGTGATTTGGTTTCATATTAGCCGTAGACACTTTTGGATTAACAGAGTGGGTCTCATAAGCCTCCTAGCTAACATTTTGTCCGTTAAGTGTTGCACATATTTTTCTATAGGGTTTTTTTAACTTAGTTGTTAGGGCTGCTATGACCAAACTTGGTCCTGAAGTTTGGCAGTAATTCAAATTTCCCCAGACTTATATTGAACATGTTTAAAATAATGCATCCACATAGTTCTTTATTGAGACACGTTTTGGTTAATCCGAGCAGAAAAGGTGTTTATAAGCTGTTCAAATGCACATTCTCAGTACAAGTTTTGTCACTCTATGTCCAATTCAAATTGTTAAGAGCCTCAAATTCATCCATGTCTATTTGAATATTAATAATCATCCACATTTTCCATTTAAAGACTTACATTTGCTCTGTCAACTTGACAAGACCTGTGTCTTTGCTTGAGACTAGAGCTCTCAATTCACTTAATTCAAACAATTGGGTAAAACTTGGACATGTTGATTTAAAAACTGTTTCTAGTTGAAATTTTTCCTGATTAAGTTGAGAATCACTTCCAAATGAAGCAATGTTTTTCGAAAAAAAAGAGTCATAAAACTCTTACAAAGTTTATCTTAAGTTTCTTTATCAACAAAATCCTTTTTATTGAGAAGCTCAGTCTTGAGTTCGAGACACCTTTGACATTCATTACACATTTTCACAACCTTCATCACATACAAAATTCCACAACATTTTTTACAATAGCATATATCAATGGCTTATGCCAAGAGTCGTCATTTTCACTCAAAACTTGATTCATTTTACCTCGAAAGTTCGGACCTCACGATGTTGTTCGACAGCCGAGTCCATTTGATAAAAGACTTTTTGGACATCGCAAGTCTTCACCAAGTCTTGTTTAAGTTATTAAAGAGATCTTTTAATTCTTTTATAAACGAATGATTTCATCCAAACAAGCCTTTGTATTTTCACACCCCCCGTGCCCTCAGTGGTAATAGCTTGCAGTGGTTTTGTATTTGCTTTCTTTGACAACCTGATCAAAGCCAGTAAGATAGCGTTTAAGCTCTTCAAGCTAGTATTCACCATACTTACTTTAAGGAAGTTTCTTTTTGGAACTCAACATACGTTGTGGAAGAAGAGATGGGGCTAAGGCTGGGACCGAAGTCGCTTTCCATAGCAGTTTCACTATATAAATCAGATTGTCGAACAAATCGTTTGAGAACGTTAAGTAAGAACATCATAATTAATTGGTTTTATGTTCACTCTATTTTTTTACGACCATTAAGATCTTGTTCTTTTAAAAGCAATTTTGAATGACTCTCTTCACAAAGCATTAATGTCTCATCAATATCAGGAATCACAATAGTATCCATTTTAAGAATGGTATTATCCCGTCATCTAGCTTTGGTTTTGACGCCCGAGCTTTTCTCAGATATGAAAGGTTTTTCAAAACCAATAGCTTGTTTCGTGGAATGATCATAAAAAATTTTAGATTTAGTCATCATATGAACAGTTTACGCAGATTGACCTCTTTTGAACAAATGAAGTTATCAAGTTGCTTAATTTGTCCTTCTCTAAAGCAATGTCTCTATCAATATGACTGTTTTCTTCCATTTTTTAAATCATTTTGAGATCAGAACTGTTTTTCATTAAAGAATCCTTTTCTTGCACTTGTTCGAAAAGATTTTGCTTAAGACGTACAATCTCGGCATACTGTTCATTTGATCCTGAAAAACTGTTTTCAACATTTTGCATTTCTTTTAAATCTTTAACCTCTTCTTTATATCTGTCAAGCTCGGTAGTCAAAGCTTGATTGGCACTTTTATATTCCAGATTAACATTGGTATAGTACGTCACTTGGGTAGTTAATTGTTTAAACATAGATAATATCATGACATCTTGTTGAGCAGAAGAGTTAGAATTCTATACAGTTTTCTGTTGTGCTTCACTCAGTACGAAATAAGGATAGAATATTGCTATAATAGTTATTTCAGTTTCTACTGACATCACATCATTAGATGATCAGAAAGACGTCATATCAGACTCACTTGAGGAAATAAATCATAGGTCAATTATCTGGATTGAGAACCTCAAGTGACGCAGCTAGCATCTGACAGTTTCGCCATTAAGACAGCTTGGCTAGTAAGTTTCATCACAATCAGAGTCATAGGCATCCAGATCATCGCTTGATAAGCAGCATTGTGGGTGATTGACTGTCTGATAGGTTTGATGTCAGGAAGCCGGATCTGCCAAAAATGCTATTTCTTCCTTCTTAAAGCTTGACCACTTGCTTGAGCTTGAACCAGCAACACTTTATCGTAAACCATGTTTCATCCCTTTTCCTCTTGGGCTTAGTACACTGCTTGGCAATATGACCCTCCCCTTTGCAATTGTAACAAATAACAGTCTGTTGTTTCCCCGTGTTGCTTCCACTTGCACCAAGTGTGTATTTTCTTGTTGTTCCAGCAGCATAAGTAATTTGTCTCCCCTAAACAGGTTACACAGTTACTTTTTCCATCATAGATGAGTAGCTTGTTGACGAGGGTTGACGAAGTCCTTAGCTGATTGCTGGTATAGGATACCCCGGGATGTGACAACCGCATTAAGAATGACAATCATGTGATTAATGCATCAAATGATTCATCCCCTTTCTGGAACACTAGAACAATTAGACTGGAGTCTGGTTAGGAAAATTCAGGTTGTTGCTGTTGATAGGCTGTGGGAGCATATTCCAATTGTGGGATTGATGGTTTGGCGAAATGAAATGTATGTGTACCGGTGGATAGTAACTCATTTGATAGAAATAAGTAAATGAAAGAGGGTTGATTGGATAGTTGTGAATTGTTAAGTTTGATAAGGGTAACTAACTGTGAAGACTGATAAGGTGAAACGTGAGAGTTAAGATAGAGACTTTAGGTGAGTGATGGTCGATGAGATGGATAAGCTGGCGAGTTAATGGTGAGAGACCACGAAAGCCAAGGAATTCGAGTTGCGTGCATGCATCAAACGAACCTCATTTGCATGTCTTTCATGTTGTTGCAGGTAAGCATGAAGCTGATCAACATTGGTAGTGTGCAAGTCTTTGACCAATTTAACGCATAACAAATTATGCTCCCATTCATCAAGAAAGTGTTTCAGAACTTGTGTACTTGAAACTAAATCCAATGGCATCTTGTAGATGTTCATATCATTGAGTAACAGAGTGAACCTCAGTAGTACTCATGTAGCGCTCGCCTTTCTTGTAAGTGGAACTTACGAATTCATCATACGCTGCACCACGTTCTTGTTTTGTTAATGACGTTCCTTGCATTAGCAGTTTAATCTTCTCCCAAAGATCTTTTGCCACACGATGTTGACTCACAAGAGCATAGATTTCAGTTGGTAGGCCTTGGAGAATGATGTTTATTGCTTTGATGTCACAATCTGCTTGAATGGCTTCAGCTGGAGTTAGTTCAACATATTCCTTAAGCCTTGTTACTCCATCCCTCAGTGATTGAAGGCCAAACAAGTGGTCCTTTTTCAACAGAAGCAAGAATCATTCTTCCCATGTGGTCTATTCAATCATATACATTTCCATTATGCTTTCCATGAATATACAATTGGGTTTTTCAACATTGTTGTTGTTGTCCTCCTCCAGCAAGAATGACTTATCGCAAGAGTCGTCATGTGTGGTATCAAAAAGAAACAAATTGATCGATCGGTGGTAGAAAAAACTTGTGGATTTGGTTACGTAATTGTTGAGTCTGAAATGAAACTACACGGATTTTTACAATTCTAGACAAAACCGGATAACAAGTGTTTTGTTTCACGGAATTTACAATCAAGGAGAAAACCGTATAATTTAGAAATGAGTTTGTTAAGTTTAAATTTAATTTGGTTTCACTAGTTCGGTTGACAAAAAATTAACTGGTTCGGTCCTGTCTAGTTCGATTGTCACTAGTTCGTCCTAGCTATTCGGTTGCACTGGTTCGGCTCCTACTAGGTCGTCCCCAAGAATTAGCTCGTTCGGTCCCCAAGAATATGAGTAGCAAGTTTCGGTTCCCAAGGAAATTAGCTCGTTCTCGGTTTCCAAATAAGAGTAGCTAGTTCGGTTCCCAAAGTAATTAGCTCGTTCGGTTCCCAAATAAGAATGCTAGTTCGGTTCCCAAAGTAAACAGCTCGTTCGGTTCCAACTATAGTAATCTAGTTCGGTTCTCCTCGTTCGGTTCCAACACAAAGTATCTTGTTCGGTTCCAACTACTACGAAACTCAAATTTTCAACTTAAAAAAACACGTTTTTAATGGTTTTTAGCAAAAAATTCTTGTACCACTAGTGTACTAACCCTAGACGAACAAAAAAAATGAAACTTAAGGGTTTTAACCAAAAATTTAAATCACTATTTGTCTTGTAAAGTTTTTTTGAACACAAATCAAACACAAAAACTAAACACACCACTCCATGGCTCTGATACCAATTGTAGAATTCTAGTAAGCAAGATCAAACCAAGAACAAGAGTGAGATATGGGTTGTGATGTTAGAAGAGATTGATTGGAAAAATGGATGAATTGTATAAAGATAGAATATGGAAAAAATGGAACAACCAACCCTCTCCAAGGCTAGGAGAGGGGCTTATATAGTACCTATAGGCCGGCCATGGGCTATGATGGGCTTCCCATGGGCCTTGGGCCGGACTAGATTAACGAATCTACTCATTACCCTTACTACGAGCTACGTCCACTGTTACAACTTGGAAGTGACCGACACTTTTTGTGTCTCAACATTCTTGATTCCTTATTCGCGAGTTTATCTTGATGAGGTTCTCAAGTCTGGAAAGATGATCGCGCCCAGTTTCTCGCCTCTTTTTTGTCTCGGATGATAACATCGAAATTCTTGAGCAAAGGAAATCCACGCATCAGTCTTGGCTTAGCATCCTTTTTAGTGAATAGATACTTTATAGCAGAATGGTCGGTATACACTATGCTCTTAGACAGAACGAGATATGACCGAAATTTCTCAAAAGCGTACACTACGGCAAGCAATTCTTTTTCGGTCATAGTGTAGGTGTGCTTGAGATTCGGTCATGGTTTTGCTGGCATAGTGAATTGGTTGAATATGCTTGTTTTTTCGTTGCTCTAGGACCGCCCCTATGCCAAAATCATTAGCATCACACAGGGATCGAAAGGGCAAGTCCCAATCGGGACAATCAAAAGGGAGCATCGTCATCTTCTTAAGTGTAAGTAAAGGAGCGATACACTCTTTTGAGAAGAAAAATGAAGTCTCTTTTTCAAGCAGGGTGTCATTGGGACGGACGAGTTTTGAATAAGTCTTGTATGAAACGTCGGTAAAAAACCCCGGCATGCCAAGAAAACTACGGACACCTTTCACAGTAGTCGGGTGAGGGAGCTTGGCGATAACGTCAACTTTAGCTCGGTCGACCTCAATTCCCGACTTAGAGATTTTGTGTCCAAGAACAATGCCTTCCTTCACCATAAAATGGCTTTTCTCCCAGTTTAGGACCAAATTGGTGTCTTCACACCGTTTTAACATTTTTTCCAAATGGGATAGGCATGTAGAGAAAGAATCCCCAAAGACTAAAAAGTCATCCATAATACTTCCATTGTTTTTTCAATCATGTCATGGAAGATTCCATCCAACATGTAGAAAGTACCGGGTGCATTGCATAGCCCAAAAGGCATGCGGCGATAGGCAAACGTTCCGTATGGGCAAGTAAAGGTTGTCTTTTCTTGGTCCTTCGGGTCTATGGGAATCTGAAAATAACCCGAGAAGCCATCGAGGAAACAATAGTATTGATTTCCCGCGAGTCTTTCGAGCATTTGATCCATGAAGGGCAATGGAAAGTGGTCCTTTCGGGTAGCTTCATTCAACTTTCTATAGTCAATGCACTCTCCACCCTGTGACATCGGTCGGTATGTAAATCATTTTCATCATTTTTACGACGTCATGCCCCTTTTTTGGTACACAGTGCACCGGGCTTACCCATGGACTGTCAGAGATCGGATAAATTAATCCGGCGTCAAGAAGTTTTTCAACCTCTTTCTTGATGACGTCATGGATCTTTGGATTTACCCGCCTTTGATGCTGAACCGTTGGTTCGTAGTCCTCTTCCATGAGAATTTGTGGAAGAAACAAAACTCTGGGTCAATACCCTTAATATCAGAAAGTTTCCAAGCGATGGCTCGCTTGTGGGACTTTAGAACCTTGATTAGAGCGGCCTTTTCCTCATCCTTTAAATCTTTCGCAATTATAACAGGCAACTTGTCGTTACCTTCTAAAAATGCATATTCTAAATGAGGTGGCAAGTCCTTGAGTTCAACCTCAGGGGGCTCATTAACTGAAGATTTTTCACTGTTTGCTTCACAAATTTTAAGATCTTTTCTGATTTCCGGTAAATAATTTCCTTGGTTTGGAGGTGGTGAAGATCACATTAAGGATTGGCTTCAAGGAGTAAGAATGGGTTCCCCATCAGTCATATACTTGGATCAACTTCCGATGAAGTTGGATCATCCTCTATAGCAAGAAAAGAGTCAGCTTCTTTGAAAAGGAGAAAATCACTATACTCGAATGGAGTTAAAGTCGGAGATGAAGTAGAGACGATTAGATCATAGTAAGGAGTGGGATTGCCACTCGAGATCACATTTGAGAAACCAAGAACTTCTTGAGAGTATTCTTCACAAGCCATATCAAGGACGTCAATTCGTTTGCTGGCAAATGATTGTAATTACCATTACTCGGAAGTTTGGTCCAGATTAAATGTAATGGCCTCTCTGCCAACATGAAGGGTTATTTCACCTTCGGATAACTTCTACACTGCACACTATCCTTTAAGAAACTCCTCCCGAGAATTAAAGGTACGGGGGTCTGGCTCAAAATCTACGACCACGAAATCTGCTAGAAATTGGAACTTTCCCACCGTTACATAGACGTCTTCAGCGATACCGATTGGTTCAGAGATCGAACGGTCCGCTAGCTCTAGCGTCATGCAAGTCGGGGTTAGTTCGGGAAGAGAGAGATTTTTCCATACGGAATATGGCATAAGATTAATGCTTGCGCCAAGATCGGCCAAGGCGTTGCATGTATTAATCCTAGAAAATTCACATGGAATAAAAATCAGCCAGGGTCTCCAGTTCTTTCGGTAACTTGTTTTCGGATGACCCTGACAATTCTCGTTCAATGGAGTTCTAGCCATTTCACTCAACTTTTCTTTGTTTCCGATTAAGGTTTTTAGAGTCGAGGCGAATTTTGGCATAAGCATCAAGGCATCCGTAAAGCTAATTTTGAAACTCAAATCTCTAAAGATTTCATAGAATTTCTCAATTTGGTCGTTAGCTTTTTCACGACGTCTTTCATCATTTCTTACTGGAAGGAAATGGATTTGATCTTTTTGGGTAGGCATTGAAGCACTAACTGGAGCATTTACGAGCTCAGAGATTGATTCATGATGGACAACAGGGACAACCGAAGGTGGGACGTCTTTGGTGCTTCCGTTATTAGCAAGAGGCATCGTGTCCTTTGCGGACTCAGTCCACGTTCTATTACTTCGAGAAGAAGTATAGAAGCGTGGTCCATTGTACAACACCACTTCGAGTGGTAAACTTTCCACGTCATCCTTCGGGTTAGTAACGATGTTACTAGGGAAGTTCCGAAGTAAAAGGCGGTATAGAAGTGACAACTTTTAGAAGCATGTCCGGAGATTGTCAATGATTTGCATTTTTGACAACTTGAGTTTGCATGTCCTCATCACAGCATCTTTAGCCTTTACTAGGCTTAGGAAATCTTCCTTATGACACACCTGAATTTGAGAGCTGAGCTTGATCGGCTGGAGCTTGATAAGCAGGAGGTTGAACAACCTGAGGTCGATAGATTTGACCTTGATGAACCGGGGGTTGGTAAGCTGGAGCTTGATTGAAATTCCCTCGGTTTTGGTTGTAACGATTCTGATTGTTTCCTTGATTTTGCACATGATTGTTTTGAATGGGAGGAAAACCGGGTGGTCGAATTTGATTTGAAATCGGGGCTCGATAACCGGTGTTTCCTTGGTTGTAGTTAGCTGCGGCTGCTTGAGAGACATATTCTTGAATATTATCTCGATAAACATTGCCAGAAGTGGCTGGACAAGTTTGGTAGGAATGAGCACCACCGCAAGTAACACAACTTTCCTCAACCGCTTTGACAGGAGTAGGAGCGGGAGATTGATTTTTCTTATCAAGAAGTAAAGCTTTCACCATATCTTTCAACTCAGCAACTTCGGAAGAGATTCCGGGGGTGGAAGTGCTCGTCCGCATCTCACTTTGGCAACAATCTAGGTTTGTTCGATCGTGAATTACGGGACTTTGGACTTGCATTCAAGGATCTAGGCAAATCACGAGGCTTTGTCCAAAAAGATGCCACCCCGCGGCGGAATCTTTAACAAACTTGGTCGTTAGAGTCAAGGCATTGCGTAGAGAGTACTCAAGTCGATCATTCAGAAAATCCATGATGTTGAACATGCCCGAAGAAGATCATTCAATGCTATCCCATGCTTCATAAAATGGTCTGCATCAAATCTTTGTTGATCATCACGTGATTTCATTTCGAAGATTTGTGGTTTTGGAAGGAGGGAAAAATTTGTTGATGAAATTGAACAAGAATCATCCAGGATTGGAATCTGATCGAGGGTCTTTTTCTAGCCAAATTCGGGCTGCACCCATCGAGGAAATGGGAAAAGCAATAGCTTTACCGACGGAGGGGGGGGGGGGGGTTTCTCGGGACGTTCGGTGAACTCTCGGTAGAAGTGATCTTGTTGAAATATCGGATGTGGGCATGAGGATCTTCTTTGTCATGTCCGAAGAACTGCTTGTTTTGAACGAGGTTGATTAAACCATGCTTTAACTCAAAGTTAGCATTGATTTCAGGGACTACAATTGCATCTTCGTAACCCTCGGTGGGTGCTTCGAGCAATTGAGCCATGGTACGTTGATCATCCATTGGAGGTGGGGGAGGAGGTGGTGGATTTTCAAAAGGGTCTTCAAGATTGAAAGGTTCAACAACAGGAGGTGGGGCCTGGTGTTGTTGATTATGAAGATTACGAGTTTGGGAACGAGTGTGCATACACTAAGAAAGGAAAATTTACACTAATTTTTTTTTGGTTTTTTGGTTTATCAAAGGTAAATTCACAATTTGTTTTAATACGGACAATGAAGATGACAACTTAAGCCTAATAATCGACAAGCTTCTCGGTAACTCTTCGAAAAGAAAAACGCACAAAGGAGCGGAGGAATAGGAAAGCGCGAAGCTATTAAAAACCTTTTTCCTTTAGGGTCGTAGTTCCTAGGAACAACCCGCCTTATACCCCTCTTAGAGTTTGTTTATCTTTTTAAAGGTGAACCGTACCTCGCTAGTGACACAAAAGGCAAGTTTTTAAATCTTTTGTTCGAGCTGGAAACCACAAAGGTTTACCGGAAGTTATTATGATAATACCTCAGTTGAGAATATTATATTTTGGCTTTTTACCAATTTGTGAATTTTATTTGTAAATTAAAGACAATGTTTTTATATTTTTGATTTTTTTTTAAATGATAATTATACTAAAAAGAAAATGAAAATATTTTTGTACTTTTGGGGTTTTTTTTTTTTTTTTAGATAGTATGCACAAATTCAAACACAGATGATCAACAGCAACGATTGTCGGAATCACAGCCTCCCCGGCAACGGCGCCAAAAATTGATTAGTTAAATTTTACTTCTACTAAATATATAGCATAAATAATAAAATATATATTAGTAAAAACAAAAACAACAATCAATGATGCCAGGAGCAGTATAGACTATTCCCGGGTCGTTAATTCCCCAATGAGGCTGTGTTGGAAAATCGATACAGTCGAAGATTTGAGTTTGAAGGAGAGAATTGATTTGAGAGTGTGGAAAAGTCAAATTAAACAATAACAAACAAAAACGTTTAAGAAAATCCTAAAAATTATGAAATTAAGCTGAAAAACGGGAGCACGAATCCCGAACAAAGGGGGAAAAACCTAAAATCTTTAAAATTAACCCTACGAAGAAATTTTCGCTTCTAAACTACTCTAGGGAACAAATAACGAAGAAATTCAAAAGACTAACCGAAGAACGGAGTTCGTTGACCAAAAAACGATCAACACAAAAACCTGCACCCGACCCTTTCTTAAAAAGGCAAAATTGTAAAAATAACCCTACGAAATTTTTTATATTTTTCCACAAACCAGATGACTAAAGAAAAGTTTCTAAAAAAGACAATATTTTTTGATAATTTTGTATTTTATGAATTTTAAAACTTTTAAGCTAAATTAAATTGTAAAAAATACTAAATGACTTCGAAAAAAGTCTGAAATTTTCTAAAAATACTAGATTACTATAACAATCCTACGAAAATAAGAACCAACAAATGCTTTAATAAATAAGCCCGAATAAGCTACAGCAGCTTTATGGGCTTAATAAGCCAAACGTACTTAACTACCACAGGCCCTTGGCTATAACGAAAAAGTCCCAAGGGCGCAGCGTTATGTGTGTGTTTACAAAAAGAGAGGTGACGAGGGTTGAGACCGTGTTCGAGTCTTGCTCACCTCGGGTCCACCCTGTCTCCTTTTTTTGTTTTTTTTGAAAAACTTTGTAAAGCAAAGTTGTTAAGCTCGTGGGGCTTAATAACTTTCTTAACTATGACTTTTTTTGAAAAGCTATAAATAAGCTTAAAAACAGCTAAAAAAATGACAGAATGCTTAATACAAGCTTAAGGCTAAAAAAAGCTAAGACATTTGGACACTTGGGATAAATAAGCTAGGACTTGGACAAAAAGCTAAGAGAACTATCTAATCTTAAGCTAAATAAGCACTAAAGAAGCTAAAAGCTGAAATTAAATAAGCTTAAAAGAGGAGCTTAAGTTGGACAGAAACTAAAACAAGCTTAAAGGGCAAAAATGCTTAAGTCTTTAGACTTTTACGGACACTTAAGCAGACAGACTAAAAAAATATAAAAGGGTTGTCTAAACCTAAACTAGATAAGCTCTAAAAAGCTAGATGCTAAAACTCAATAAGCTGAAAGAGCTTATGTTTGACAGAAAGCTAAAATTAAGCTAAAAAGTGAAAAGGGCTTAACTATTGGACAAATAAGCTAGGAAAATGAGAAATAAGCAAATATCTTAACACTCTATCCTAAAAAGCTACTAGGAGTACAAATGGGCTTATGAAATAAGCTGAATAAGCCAAAGAGAAAAATAAGCAGTCTCTAAACTAAGCCTAAGCAAAACAGTCAAAAGGCAACTTCTAGCTTAAAAATAAGCTATCTAAAAAGCTTTCTAAGGGCTGAAATTGAAGGGGCTTAATAAAGAGCTTATGGGCTCTCCAAATAAGCCAAAAGATTAGACTTAAGCACACTAAAAAGCTAAAATGCAAGGGCTTAAAGTCACCCCTTTGCACCAGGGGAGACTTAGTGCTAACACAAGGGCTTATTTGACAGCTTTTTAAAAGCTGTCAAATAAGCTCAAAATAAGAAAATAAGTTGAAACAGCTAATTAACACCAAGGAGAGAACTTGTGCACCAATTTTTAGCTTCTAAAACACTACCAATCTTGTTGATTTTAAAGAGTGAAAATGGGCTTTTAGATAAAAAAATTTGACACTTACCCTTTTTGACAGCTTTGACTTATCAAAGCCAAAAGACCAAGGACTTGTGACAGCTTTGATTTAAACACACAAAAATACACTCTTTTTTGACACTTAAACTCAAGTTCCAAGTGCTTTATCTATAATAAGCACTGTTGGGGTTTTCTAAAAATCCACATTGAAAAGTGGCTTAGAAAATCTTGAAAAAGGAATTTAGAACTCAAAAACTTTTAAAAACAGCTTTAAACAAGCTTAATGCTTAAGCTAAAACTAACTTGAGACCACAACCCATACCAAAAACCATTTTGACCCGTTTTTGTAGTTAACCCAAACACCCCTTTAATTTCTAAAAGTGATTAAGAAAACTATAAAAGCTAAGGTTTAACTGAAATTTTTGAAACACTAACACTACTTAAGCACTTTTAGACAATAACAAGATAAATAGGTAAACAAATAAGCACTTAAAAATGAGAATAAGCTAGGGCAGAATAAGCACTTTCTTGACAGTTTTAAGCAAAATTGCATAAAAATGAAATGAAATGACTAGAAAGCAAACTTTAAGCACTAATAAACATCAATAAGCACACAAGAACAGAAATAAGCTAAAAATAAGCTAAATAAGCTACTTGCTACAGTAATTTTAAGCAAAATTTAAAAGGATGTGTACCTTTCACCCTTGCTCAAAACAGGGTTCTTTGAACCTAATAAGCTCTAAATTCCTACCCCAAGCTTATAAATAAGCTTAATATAGCTCATTCATCCATGCTTGTTTCAATCATACAGTACCTTCTACTCTTTTTTTTTTTGAATTTTTCTTTAAAGTTTTGTTAAAAAACAAGTTATAAAAATGGCTTATACTTGAGAGCTTAAAGATTTAGAGAGATGATTGGAGCTTAGAACACAATAAAAAAGCTTAACTGAATTTTCATTAAAATTTGAAGTACAAGTACATAAAACACTTTAAACTTAAAAACTAAACTTAAAACTACACTTAAAAAACTACTTCTGGCCACAATGGGCTTACAATCATTTATATAGGAAAAAAAACGACTAGGTCTTGACTTCTTGTCTTCTTCCTTTGTGCTTTCTTGTAGACACACAAAAGAGAGTGTGTTTGTTGTGAGAGTGTAGATGCAATGAAATCCTGGCCCTCCATTTTTCTTGATGCCCAAGCCGAATCTTATAGACCATTGATGATTTTTGGTGTGGGTTTGGATTGCCAACATGGCAATCCATGTGGGTATGTGGGGTTGTAGATGGTGAGGTTTTTGGAGTGTTGTGGAGGTCAAACAATGTGTGAAAGTGACAGGGTGGGGTTATAGGATTTTGGCGGGAACCGTTTGGAAAGATAAACAGTGTTTCGAAAAACAGGGTGAAAGTTTGTGGGTATGGCAACAATGGTCCTCCAAAGTGTGTGTAGTTCTTGCACCACACGTCCTTGTGTTGTTATAGTTTTGGGGACTTGTCATTATAACCCCCCAAGGGTTATATAACTCTTTGCATCATACGTCCTTGGTGGTTATAAGTTTATGGGACTTGGCAGTTTAGCCCTTGTAGTATAACTTTCCCATATTGGCAGTTTAAGTCCTTCTCTTCATTTCCTTCTTTTTTCTCTTTAAATAAGTTTAGGGACTTAACAAGTTTAGTCCTTAAACTTATTTTTCTTGACTTTTGGCTTCGGGGTTGACTTGGGTTGACTTTTTCAGGCTTGGGCTTGGACTTTGACTTTGTCTTTTTCTTGCTTTTCCATTCCGAGTCCGGTTTTGTCGTTTTGGCTTCGTTTTTCGTCCTTTTCTTAGATATCCGTTCCTGCACAATACAATTAGCAAAACAAGCGTATATTTGGCATTTTAAGTCCGTTTATTATTTTTTTGTTTTTATTTTTTTTTTTTTTTTTTTTTTTGTTTTTTTTGTTATTGTTTTTTTTTTTTTTTTTTTGTGGGATTGGTTATTTTAGCTCGTTTTTTAAAGGTAAAAGGTATGTGTAATTAAACACATACCAGCGGCCCCCTTAAAATTAAGGGGACCGACCATGTAAAATGGGTGCCCCTTAATTAATTAAGAGGATCGCCTATCTAGAAGTGCAGTGGCTGACTTCACTAATCTAGAATCCACTATGAATGTTAGTCCTATTCCCACTTCAAGGATACACTCTATTCATCCTACAACTCAAATTCTTGGAGATCCAAAATTAGCAGTTCAGACAAGGAGCAAAGTATACAAAAGTACTAGAGCCCATGCTTTTGTAAGTTATATTCAAAAGCAGAGAATAAATAATCATAAGGATTTCCAGCATTGTTTATTTGCTTGCTTCCTATCTCAAATTGAACCCAAGAAGATATCTGAAGCCCTTGAAGATGAAAGTTAGGTTGATGTTATGCAAGAAGAACTTTTGCAATTCAAGATTTAAAAGGTATGGATTCTTGTAGATTTGCCTTATGGGAAAAAGGCATTTGGGACTAAATGGGTCTACAAGAATAAAAAGGATGAAATAGGTGTTGTGGTTAGAAATAAGGAAAGGTTGGTTGCCTAGGGACATAGACAAGAGGAAGGGATAGACTATGATGAGGTTTTTGCTCCTGTGGCTAGGATTGAAGCCATTAGGATCTTTTTGGCCTTTGCTTCTTATATGGGATTCATAGTTTATCAGATGGATGTGAAGAGTGCCTTCTTGTATGGCAAAATTGATGAGGAGGTGTATGTGTCTCAACCTCCAGGTTTTGTAGATCCTAAGTTCCCTAAGAAGGTCTACAAGGTTGTGAAAGCTTTGTATGGTTTACACCAAGCTCCTAGAGCCTGGTATGCTACTTTATCTACTTTCTTGTTGAAGAGTGGATACAAAAGAGGAACCATTGATAAGACTCTTTTTATCAAGAAAAACAAAAATGATATCATGTTAGTACAAGTTTATGTGGATGATATTATTTTTGGTTCTACAAAGAGGTCTTGGTGTGATGAATTTGAGGCATTGATGAAGAGTAGATTTCAGATGAGTTCTATGGGAGAGCTCACATTCTTTCTTGGATTACAAGTCAAACAGAAAGAAGATGGTATTTTCATAAGTCAGGATAAGTATGTTGCAGAAATCCTAAAGAAGTTTGATTTTGCCAGTGTGAAGACTGCTAGTACACCAATTAAGACCCAGAAGCCTTTGGTCAAGGATGAGGAAGTTGCTGATGTTGATGTACACCTTTATAGATCCATGATTAGCTCTTTAATGTACTTGACTGCTTCTAGGCCTGATATTATGTTTGCATTCTATGCTTGTTCTAGGTTTCAAGTGACTCCAAAGACCTCCCATCTTCATGCTGTGAAGAGGATCTTTAGGTACCTCAAAGGAAAACCTAAGCTAGGCCTTTGGTATCCTAGAGTGTCCTCATTTGTTCTAGAAGCCTACTCTGACAGTGATTATGCTGGAGCTAATCTTGACAGGAAATCCACAATAGGAGGTTGTCAATTTCTTGGCAGGAGACTTATATCTTGGCAGTGTAAGAAGCAGACAAATGTGGCTACTTGTACTACAGAGGCAGAGTATGTTGCTGCTGCCAACTGCTGTGGGCAAGTATTGTGGATTCAAAATCAAATGTTAGACTATGGGTTTAATTTTATGAACACAAAGATCTACAATTATAATGAGAGTATTATATGCATTGTGAAGAACCCAGTATTTCACTCCAAAACAAAGCATATTAAGATTAGGCACCACTTCATTAGGGATGCTTATGAAAAGAGGCTTATCCAAGTGCTAAAGATTCACAATGATGATAATGTAGCTGATCTATTAACCAAAGCTTTTGATGTTAGCAGATTCAATTTCTTAATTGTTAACATTAGAATGCTCAACCAATAGCTGCATTAGTTCAGGGGAGGCAAGATAACAGGTTCAATTATTGTACAGTTTGTAAATGCATTCTAGTTGGCAGATGGATGTTAAAAGATATGTCATGCTCTTTGGATTAAGGATTAAAGGTTACTTGTGATACTGAGCTTCGTTAGTACTGCTGCAGAAACTTTGTACTGCTGGTACAAAAGTTAATACTGCTAGGCTTAGTTTGTGCTGCTCAAAAGTACTTCACGATGGAAATGATGTTTAGATTGGGTAAAAAGATGCTGCTTAGATTGGTATTGGAGGCTATAAATGGCAGCTAACAAATTTGGTGCTGCCAGGCAAATTTGGTGCTGTCAGGCAAATTTTGTGCTGTTAGGCAAATTTGATGCTGCCAGGCAAATTTGGTGCTGCCAGGCAAAAGTTTGTGCTGTTTGTTACCGTTACTACTGCTAGCAAGCATAACAGATTTTCCTTAATTATATATAACCGTTGAGATATTTCCGCCAACAAGTTGCTTATAGGGGTCTATAGATTGAAAATTCTTGATACTTCCTTCTATAACACTATTTCTATTAGATAAGGATTCAAGTTTATTCAGTCGGTCATATCAAACCCTAAAGCAAACCTCTATAAAATCTTACTTCCGTTTACCAATCACTCATACTCTCCAAATCGATCATATCCCACATCTTATTCCATCTATTACAAGTTTCTATGGCGAATTTGGAGTTTGTCGATCAACATAACATGGTCGCGTGCTTAGAGAAGATAGAGGGAAACTCCGATTTTCATGAGATAGTGGACTTTCTTGCTTCCAGTTCGATTCATCATGCTCTCACTGTAAGTCCACCTATCTATACTTCCTACATTAAATAGTTTTGGAACACTGCCAGTTCCCAAACAGTCAATGATGTGAAGCAGATTAATGCTACTGTTGATAGCAAGGCAGTAGTAGTAACAGAGACATCAATAAGAAGTTCTCTTCTTTTTAATGATGCTGATGGTACTGCTTGCCTAACAAATGAAGCTATTTTTCAAAACCTTGCATTGATGGGCTATGAGGGTGATTTTAATAAACTAACTTTTCAAAAAGCTCTATTTTCTCCTCAATGAAAGTTTCTGTTACATACCATTTTTCGTTTTTTCGTCTTTTTTTTCGTTGTTGAAACTTGCATGAGAAATCACATGTGATTTAACACTAATTTAAATATTCGTATATAATCATATATGATTTAACACTAACATCGAATTACATGTGATTGCATTAAAATTAAATATTATGATCTAACACTAATATCCTATATGATTTTATCATATATGATTATATATCATCACCACGAGCATTTAATTATCTTTCTATAGATATCCACTTTGATATACTTTCATCAATTTTTTTTTGTTTTTTCACGTTTTTTAATGATTTTTTTCTTTTTTTCGTTGTTGAAACATGCATGAGAAATCATATGTGATATTTAATTTTATTGTTAAATCATATATAATGTTAGTGGTAAATCATATATGATACTAGTGTTATATCATATATGATGTATATATTAGTGTTTAATCATATATGATTTTAGTGTTAAATCACATTAATTCGATGTTTGTGTTAAATCATATATGATTTTGTACGAATATTAAAATTAGCATTTAATCATATATGATATTTTCATGCAAGTTTCAACAATGAAAAAAACGTGAAAAAAACAAAAAAAAAGGTGAAAAAACGAAAAAAAATTATCGAAAGTATGTCAAAGTGGATATCTATAGAAAGATAATTAAATGTTCTTCGTGATGGTATATTTTTTTCGCTTAACAATTAACGGTTGGCGAGGATGAGACCCTTGGTATCCAACTTTTTTTGGTATCCAATATAACTCTCCTCTAAACATAATTCGCTAGTAAGAAAGATACTAAGCAATATATCATCACTTATACTATACCACATGTAATTCATGATGAGTTAACTTACAAACAACGTTTCAAAATCTTATACTTCACACAAGTTTCTACTACTAGTTTAAAATCACATATGGTATATATGACAAAAATCCTAGTTTAAAATCACGTGTGATACATTCAAAAAATTACTTATTCAAAACAGAAAATCAAATGTGATATCCTAGTTTAAAACATATGTGATACATTTAACAAATAACTTATTTAACACAACAGTTCCTAATGCTAGTGCTAGTTTCATTCACATGAATCTGCTTAATTCTCTTATCATTTTCAACTCATTCAGAACAACACATGATATACAGTAATAAAACTTCATAAAAATTAGAAACTCAAAATTAGACATGAACAAAATCATAAATTCTACATTAAATAATTATCTCACGAATCAGTCACCATAAACTCGTACACAATCAAACACGCTACGCTCAATCATCCACTCATTCTACTTATACTTCCTTACAACTTAGGTTGTCGCGTACTATACCAAGCGTGTACGTTCCACATTACTATACAAGCTACTACTCACACATATTTTAGCAAACACGAGTATCTTAATAAGCATACGTATACCTAAATGATTACGCTACTCAACAAGAACTTATATTCTACATTACTCTACAAGCTAATAATTACACGTATTTAGCAAACGCCAGACTAGTGAGGTGTCTCGATAAGCATACATATAACTAAGTGATTAAGCTACTTAGCAAGCATGTATATTATACATTACTAATTTTCTCGTGAGTCGTGCAATCGATTACAATAAGATTCATATATGTCGACAAGTATACATATGCATACACATATCAACGTTAACAGCTGACTTATGTATACACAACAACGTCACAGCAACATCGCAAGACCTCAAATTAAAAATAATAACCTAACAAATAATCACATATTTCATCACTAAATGCACAATAAAATCAACAAAACCTCAATAAACATCGAAAACTCACCAATAATCACACAAATTATCACTTAAATTATCATTAAAACATTAATAACCATCATCTAAATATAAATAACAACATCAGCATCTTAATAAATACATAATACACCTATATTATCTAAAACACATATATATTCTATGTATTATATTCAAAATAAAGTTAAAAAGGATAATCATTACCTTCAATAGGATTTTGAACTGATGGTTGAATCGGATTCGAACTAACACTTGAAGTGGATCATTTTACACAGCGTATTGTTGACTAACAACCTCTTCAACGCTAGTTTTATCCATTTTATTGTGATTTGCTTTGATTTTCGATTAAAATATGTCTTTTTTTGTGGATTTTGGGCAAGAATTTTGTTAGTTGAAGTTACTATGTGTTTTCTGGTGTGACTTTGTGTGCGAGATCTGATGAAACGATTTGTTGTTTGGTGGAGTGTAAAGTTTGAAGGTGAATGACTAAGATGCCCCTCTATGCTAATTTAATTTAATTGTTTTTTGTATTTGATAATTATCCTTTTAATCATAGCCTTTAGATTAAATTAAGATAGAGGGTGTAGATCAGTCCCCCAATATTCAAAGAAAGAAGGGTATCCAATTTAACTCTTCTCAAATATATTAGGGGTTTTGATTTGATATTTTTAATTTGAGCCTACTATGGGTTACGAGTCCATTGGGTTACATGACATATAAAGATTGCTTTTTGAATGGGCCTAAGCCCTTTATATAAATTAATTTACGTCATATTAAGCAGGGGTGTTCATCACTTCATCAGTTTGGTTATCGGGTTGTTTATTCAGTTCATGTGTGAAACCGGAAATCGAACCGAACCGGTACCTCTACAATATCATTGAACCACTTTTTGTTTAAACTAGTAGTCTGTAAATTACAAACTACTACATGAGTTGTTTATCATGTTTCTTATGTTGCATGATCGGTAGTAGTACATGCACTCAAGTGAGCATATTTTGATAATTTTTCTAAACTACAATACAAATTGGTTCTTATGGGAGGTAAATAACAAAAAGGGTTTTTGGCTTTAAATAGCCACGTACTTTCTCAAATGTACCCATATGGTACGTGTACTAAATTTATTGCCCATATCATACCTGAACTTTGCATTTCGTGTCAATATGGTACCATTGTTACCGGCTACCGGTAAAACCGGCTAGCATTTTGCTAAAGTGTGTTGTGTAAGGGCATTTTCGTCCTTTTAACTTTATCTTCAACCTTGGCTCTATATATCCATATAGTCTATGGGTACTTGGTTCCTTTTTGTGCAATGAAAACAGTTTTCGTGGTACACGAGATCAATAAGTCAATTAGTAATCAACATCATAACTAATGGCATACCACTCTAACGATATCCATGGGTTGGGAGTCGTGGGTCGAACTAAGAACAATGGTGAAAATCGTTACTGAAAAATATTATGTGTCTGAAAGGGTATATTTCATGAATATATTCAATCAATATGGTGGTGGTGGAAGGAAACGAAAGGCTCAAACGGTTATATTTGCTTGTTTGTTTTAATAGTTTGTATCATCGGTTTTTTTTCTTTCTATTTTTAATGTTATTTTTGAGGACGGTGATGATGAGTGGTTTGTGGTTAGTGGTTTGAACACTACATGAGTTTGATCATGGTGCTGAAAATGGAGATTATTGGTTAGGGACTAAGATGATATTATTGACTATATTGAAGGCGTAGCTAAAGCAAAATAAACCGGAAGATGACAATGGAGAAAAGTACTAACTCAATATGTGTTTAAAGAACTTTTGTTGGTGGTAGTGAAGCAAAGTTATAAAAAAGCTAGATTTGTAGTGTGATGATGGAGCATAGAAATCGTATGATTTCTTTCCACCTATAAAGAGTGACAAACTCTTGTGGTTTCTGTGTGTGTAAACTGAATTGAGTTTCAAGGTTGTATTTTTACCTTTGTTTATTTTATTAATAGTATTATAGTATGCTATTATGTTATCTCATCAAAGAAACCATTGTATGCTGGGTCATGAGTGAATGTTTTTGCATGGCGAAATTGAAGTTAAACTATTTATCTTTTGTTTTCGAGGTTTTGCAAGTCGTATCACGGTTTAGCTAATGATATTGTCCCGACATATCCACTATTTTTCCAGCTGAGAAGATGATGAATAGTGTTATGTGAGTTGGATGCCACGTAAGCATTTAGCCTGTAAACAGGTGGAAAAGTCAGTTCACGTACCATATTGACACGAAATGCAAAGTTCAGGTATGATATGGGCAATAAATTTAGTACACGTACTGGGTACATTTGAGAAAGTAAGTGGCTATTTAAAGCCAAAAACCCTAACAAAAAAGCCACATATTTTAGAAAATTTACGGGGGGCAAATAAACTACACTACACTACAAGTTGTTTATCATGTTTCTTATGTTGCATGATCAGTAGTAGCACTTGGCCCCGGGCCCCTCCCTATCTCCGCCCATGAGTACATGTTAATATTGCGCTTGAGTTAAACACTTTTCGGAATTTGCTGCAAGTTCATTACAAGTAAACAAACATCATCATGTTTTAATTCTTGAATAGAGGTTAGAGGTTAGCTATTTGTGGCGGACCCAAATCTAAATAATCATATATACAATTTCTTTATCAGATGTGAGCATGCTTATTTCTCTAAAATCAGAAATTTTAACAAAAATTACACTATCCGAAAAAAATCCATATGGTTCCCGTAAATCGGCTAGTGTCAACCATATTATATCTGTATCATACCTATAGTTTTGTTTGCGTTCAATCTACATCTTTATACTTTTCTTTAGTTCCATTCCCATTTATTCATATGATGTCTTTATGTAACGAACGAGACAAAATGCCTCCCATTAGTTTCGGTTAACATGTTTAGTTTGATAAAGCAAGTTTACGTGTAGATGAAATGAAAAGTTAATGGGAAATTGAACGTGAGTAGATTTAATGTACAAAACATGATAGAATGAAGGGAACATATTATGTTTAAGATCCTTATTGTTGTGGACTTGTTGTGGTTTCGTAATAAAAACAAAACAAAGAAAAATAAGCTAGTCCCACATCGCCTCTTTTATCAATGTTTACACTGAAGATGTCATTATAAATATAGTATATAGCTAGTCTATCACCAATAATGAAACAACTTTTGATTTTATAGCTTCTTCCTTCTAACACATATTAACATATGATAATAATTCAGTATTGTAAGAATTGACAGACTATAAACTTTTTCGGTTTGTTAAATAACCTTATTTATAATTATAATATATGCCATCAAGCCATGAAATGCGAATTTGTTGATCAAAACTAATGATGAATTGTAGAAAAAAGCACGGTGACTCTATGGCCTTATATAACTTGTGTCGAAATGAATCAAATGTCAGAATTCCGTATGTATGTTTTACAATAGTTGCAATTACCACTTAGGCACCATCTATATTCTCTTATGTATTAACCGTATTGACATTACAAATATAAAGCAGATAACGATCCTTACAATGCCCAACAAGTTGCTCCAAACAAGCAATCACTCGATAGACGAAACCAAGTAAGAATGATGGCAGGCCAACTCAAAAGCCATATCAAATCGTACAAGGTCTTTATATGTTTGGAGTTAAATGGGTAAGAGTAAATCTCTTTTAGGTTATTCATATTTAAAAGAACATACTCACTCCGTCTTAAAATTATTTTCCCCTATTGACTTTTCAACATTATTATACATTACGGTAAAGCTAGATAGTCCACGAACGTGGCATGATTATCAGCTTTATACATTTTTGTTCTAATTTATGAGTTTAGGGATTTCGCACGCAAAAAAATAAATATTTTCAGTGACGCTAATATTTTTGTTGTACTTCTCGAATTTATAGGCCTGTGATAATGCTGCAGCGGTTGCCAAGACAGCCCATTAGCAGGGAGTTGTAAATCTAAAGGATTTGGACACATGCCATCAGATCTACAATCATTCTTCATCAATGTAAGTAAATAATCTAATTTTAGAATTATTATACATACGTAGGGATTATAAGACAAGTGTGACGTCTGATGGGCCTTTGGTTTCGGCCAAGAAGGCTGCTCAAGCTTTAGTAGTTTTATATCTTGACGAGTAAGATTAAACAGGACTCGACTTGGCTCATTCACCGTAAAAGATTTAAAAAGGGCATAAGTATTAAGTGGTCGATATGTTAAAGGAAAAAATAAATAAATTAATTATTTCATGATGGTAGTAGATTATACTTATATATCTACTAATTTGTGCTTCGAAAGTTACTTGCTATACCACATGTAAATATGTTTAGGGGCTTTCTAAATGTTGGTGAACAAGTTTCAAACTTGATGCTTTGCACTCACTCATAAACAACCTGTCCTACACATATGATTTCTTTTTATGATCTAATTTTTTTGTTGATCTTTTCCTAATGTTAATAAAATGATATTATCTTCTGTGACAGAGTACAAGAGGCCTTGGGCTTTGCAAATGTTATACCAAACTACAACCTACGTGTCATCGAAGGGCCGGACCACAGGTTTTCTCTTTTTCAGCCATGCAACATTAAGGTTAAGTGCATGTTTAAACACTATACATTCTTGGGCTGATTTCTAGAGTCGGAGCACAAGATTCATTGGTATATGTGGGTCATACTAATGGAACATGCGACAGCAAAGCCATAAGGATTGCTGTCGCCATGTCACAAGGCTTCGTTAATGCCTTGCCTGAGGTACTGGAGACTACAAAAAACTCAGGCTTGCGAATCCTGACACCGATGTATCATCAGAAGCAAGATCCGGATTCAATTGCTGATGGTATATTGTTGCGTCTACCTCAACTTACACAAGTGTAAGTTAAATCAATGGACCGTGCAACCATTTGTTTTTTTACAAGAATGTAATAGAATTGGAGACCCACTAGGGGTTGATATCTCTGATTAGTTACTGAACCTTCTTTAGTTAGGAATGGAAGTATTGGTTTTCATAGTCATCAATTAGGTATGAACCTTTGTTTGGTCAGTGCTTCTTTGTTTGCGTTTAAAAAAATTGCCCCCTACTATATGTATAGGCCCGAACCTATGTCGGTCTGGTCCTCGGTCCATTCTTTTCCTTATTATCGGTCCTCGGTCCGGTCCGGTTCGGTCTTACGAAAAAACCGGCAATTATGTTTTCTTGTATCGGACCGGACTAGACCATTTCGGTCTGGTGTATTGGCCAAAGTCGGTTATGGTGGGCCCGGTCTAGGTTTCGGACCGTGAGCACCCTAAAATCTACCTGTCTTTACCATTTATATTTTGAGTTAATTACATAAATCGTCATAGTGAACTGTAGTGGCACCTTTCGTCGAAAAAGTTCGTTAATTACATCCGTTGTCCTTGTGGTTCACACTTTTGAGTTGACCCGTCTTTTGACCAAACGGCCGTTACACTTTTTCTCATATAATCATTCATGTGCCTACCATGTGAGAGCAAAATTGTCCTTTTAAATCCACAATAAAAAGCAAACATGCCCATCATCCATTTGGCATATAAAATGCATGACAAGACTCACTTTTATTTTCTTTATCCTAAATTTTAAAAAACAAAAGAAATGTTGAGGAACGAGCTTGGTGACCTAGACCTGTTCAAAATCACTGAAAAAGATGATGGCATCATCCAAGTCTCCGAAGACGACGAGGACAGTTACGAAGTGATGGGCGGAGTTGAAGATAAGATGGCGAATGTGGGGTTCTTTAACTCATTTGAAGATGACTTTGATGATCAAGATTTACTTTAATGTTTATTTATGTCTACTTAACAAAACAAGCAACGTATATTACTATGCTATTGCTACTGAGTACGGTGTTTGGCTAAGCTTATGAGTTGGGCTTATGCTTATGTATAAGCGGCTTATGGCTTATATATCGTAAGCTCATAAGCCCACGTTGAGTGTTTGTATTAGCTTATATTAAATTTTTGGTTTAGTTTAAATTGGTAAATTACTATAAGAAACATAGAGTTGAAAAATATTAATGTTAGATTAAGTATAACTCAGAGTAAATTTGTAATTTATAATGCAATAAGTTATATAAGCCAACCTCATTTAAAAAAGCCACATTTTTGTGGCTTAACAAAACCCCCATATATAAGCTCATAAGCCCACTCATATAAGCTTAACCAAACACTTAGTTTGAGCTTATATGACACATATAAGCTAATAAGCTCATAAGCCCACCATATAAGCTTAGCCAAACACCCCTCGTTTGGTATCATTTATGAATGCTTATTAATTTTAGTGTCATATGATTTGTCAAATTGAGGAAATTTTTATTTTTATTTTTTTTTGGACTTTAAAACAAGGATCTTCCAACTCTAGCATCTCACAACTTCACTTTACATATGTATACGATGTATATGGTTAGGTACAAGTAAGATTATAAATAGCGTGAGGCGTGGCGTGCGGTATGACCAAGCCTCACGCTTTTCCTAGCCATGGCGAGTCAGACGTTTTTAAGGCGTGACTTAAAGCGGCACAAAATATGAAAATATTTATATATTTATAACATATTACAAATATATTGAGTTTACAAAAAGTGTCATACACTCATACATAAGGAATATAGTCAAAAACTATATTTGCATGTAATCTTTTTCATTTATATATAAAAATACGATTTTTATCGAAATTGAATTCAAAAATGCATTCACACGTCACGTTTTATCGCGTCTTATCATGTTTTTTATTCCTCATCCCACGTCAAGCCTTAAGCTCAAGCCTTGATCTATTGCGTGGCGTGGAGGTCATGCCTCGCGCCTTTGCAATGCCTTTGCAGCGCCATGGCGCGCCTTTTAGAATCATGGGTAGGAGTGATTACGGTCCGAACTGAAATATTCGGTCTCGTCCAGCTCGTCAATTTCCTCCGGTCGAATAAAATACTAATAGCTAATTGTGGATAAGATCTAACCGGATCGAACTGAAACTGGAAATGAGGAAAGGGTGGACCGAGAAATATGTTTGGTCTGGTCGTGTCAGTCTAGTTCAGTTTCTCAGTATCGTCTGGTCGGCGGTCTATAATGCTCAACCCTATTGTTAAGGATAAAGCTCGGCTCGTTTAAGTTTTTTAAACCCCAATATGAGCTCGACTTGTTTCAAGCCTTGTGTATTTAGCTAGAGTTCAAGTTGCGACATATTTTAGAAACTTGTGCTCGACTTAGGCTTGACTCGTTTATATTAATTTTTTTGAACGACAATTAATTACACGCTTATACCACCTATCTCATAAATGTCTCAAATGAGACTTGACCCACAACTTATTGGTTAGTAAGCCACTTACATACCCGCAACTTATTTGTTGACTCGTTTATATGATTTGGCTAAACAAACTAAACCTTGATGTCTTGTTAGGCACAACATGCTCGAGTTCATTTATATATTTTGAGCTCGTTTATATAGATAAACTTAAGTATACATACATTCATACATATAGATGTGTATATTTTTAGGAATCGTCCAGACTCGCAAGCTTAATTGATTATTGGTTATGAAGCTCGGCCTCAAACTCTTTTAAAAAGGAGCATTAAAATAAGACTCAAGCTCCTTTAAGCTTGGCTCATATCGAGCTTTTACTAAGCTAATCCCGAGTGATTTAGGAACGTCTTCCGCTCATTTACACAATTACACCTCCTAGTTATGAGCATGTCACTCTTGTAAATTTCTAAAAAATGCAAATATAACACTTAAAACTAATAAGTCACAATGTAACAACACAATATATCTATCTTTTCTTGAACAAAGATCACATTGTTAAACTGAATCACGATGACTTGCAAAAACCTTTTCTTAATAAAACGTAGGTTTCATTAATGATAATTAATAAATAAAAAGGTATATTTTAGTGTACAAATTTATTTATAGTAAGAGAAACTAATAAGGGTAAAGTATATCACGTATAAATATAACAATTATACTAAAACACGTCGTTCATCAACGTTAGGATTTTATATAAAAGGCAGACAGGCATAGGGCTCGAACCACTTTTTTCTTCAATGTTAATTGAAATCGAGAGAATGAAGAATGGGTTCTTCAATAAGCGCGAACATTACGCGTATAATCACATCGACACAAACATCTTTAACGACAACAACCATGAAGAAGAAGAAGAAGAAGAAGCAGATGGAGATGACGACACCCTTGGATACAAATATGATGCTGAGTCGATATACCGATCTTGCTGATTTCACTTTCTTCAACCGCTTCCATGACGACCTTGACGACCAAGATTTCCTCTAGACGTGCATCTACTAGAGTATGTTTTATGTTTCTTCGTGCTAGGGTTTATGTTTACGTTGTCTCTTTATAGAAACCTTATTATGCTGCTATTGTTGTGCTTGATATACTTTGATCGGATGAATATATAATATTACGTTTGCTTTGTGGCTCGTATACGTTAATTCACTTGTTAGATTTGAGAACTCATCTGAGCATAACCATGGTTAACAGTTGCCGTTTATGCATTTGCACGTCGTTTTTTCCTTTAACAATATCAGTTTTTTGCTTGTAAAACTGTAATGGTTTTCATTAATCTTCTAGTTTAGAGAGGCCTTTTTATATGCTTAAGCATAAACCCTGCATAAGATCTTATGCATGTATTCTCCATCTAACGTATCCTTTTTAACTTCTGTTTATAAACGTACAGATAAACATGATTACCAACTACCCTATCGAATGGTTTACCATAACCTTGAGTTTTTCCAACAAGAGCGAGATTATCTATAAAAGAAGTTATATGACTCTAGCCGAAGTTGAGACATTTGCAGAGATGGTAACTCATGTAAAAAAGGAAGTCTGAATATATAATAACTTTTGGACTTCTGACACCAAGCCATTTGGCAAATTCACAGCTAAGCCGCTCTGATTGTGTAGCCATTCTAGAAGATGCTATTTTGATAACCGCTGCTTCTTCCTTGGGTAGAAATTCACCACTTTCCTTAGCGTTGAATAATGCAAAAAACACAACCCCACCTGAATTTATAGTCACCTGTATAAAGTGTACTTAAATGTGGTTATCATGTCAAGCTCTTAAATGTGATAACCACATTTAAGTACACGTTATACAGGTGACTGTGAATTCAGGGGGGTTGTGTTCTTAGCATTATTCAACACTAAGGAAAGTGGTGAATTTCTACCCAAGGAAGAAGCAGCGGTTATCAAAATAGCATCTTCTAGAATGGCTACACAATCAGAGCGGCTTGGCTGTGAATTTTCCAAATGGCTTGGTGTCAGAAGTCACAAGTTATTATACCTTCAGACTTCCTTTTTTACATGAGTTACCATCTCTGCAAATGTCTCAACTTCTTTCTTCAGGCTAGAGTCATTCACAACCGTAGTCCTGAGTGGTTATAGATCAAGGAAGCTGTAGAAAAAGCGAGAGAGGTAGCAGTTTTGGAAGTAGATGAAGTTGGTGAGGTGACATGCTTGGAATTTCTAAAAGCTCTTGAGCTGAGCCGATGCCTTTATCTAATGAAGTACATTTTACCTACGTTGCATTTTACAGTTTTTTTTATTGATTATTGCATTCTCAGTAACCTTTCTGGCGTTGGGGTATAGTGGAAATAATTATGATATTATAGAGTCAAATAATCTGTTTTCGAAATCAGTTTAGGAGTAGCTGGTACGGAAATGCTTCTGATTTTAGGCCTCACATTTTCATGTGAATCCTTAATTAACTGCTTCTATTATTCACAACTTTTAGTAACAAAAGCACATGCAACACCATAGTCACATAATTCGCTACAGTAGCCACGAATTGCGATCCAGTTTTGTCTACTAAAGCTTAGGGATGGTGTTTCCGTTATGAGTTTCAGTCAGATGTCATCGAATCATAGTGATCGTGTCCGAGTCAAGTTTCAATCAATCCCACAAGTCTCGTCAAACTGCTTATAATAATTAACATACATAACCACATATGATCATATACAATCCCATCATCGAAATAGTTTTGCAATAGCTGGAATATTGTAGATCACGTCAACCATCTCTCTCGCGAGTTTAGAGGTTGTATTCGGGCTAAGCAGCGGTTCCTACTCTTGTCAGGGTCGTGACTTCAGGTTCGAGTTCATGTTTTGATTGAGTTTGGGTCAAAGTGCATTTTGTTGGTGTTCGCAGTGTTCGGTTTTGACGCATTCATGTTTTGGTTTGGAGGTAGATCTTTAGTTCTTCGTATAATAATCATTTGTCTTTAGTCTTTCATTAGTTTTTATATTGCCATGATAACATAATTCATACGATGGGTTAAGTATACTAAGCTAAGACTCTCCACCTCATAATGCTTTTAAAGATAAAAATGACTTGACGTCGTTATGGGCTATGCCTTATAATCTTGTGGTTTATATCTAATATGAATAATTCACCTCATTTTGAGATGACATAGATAATATCATATGGTTATGAGAGTGACGCTTTATAACTTTATAATATTATTGTTAAAACACTACCAACTAAAACTATGTAAATATAAAATTCGAATGAAGTGATGAAGAGGTAACTGTAATCCAAGTAGTAATTAGTAGTTTTTTATTTGTAGATCTATTGACGAGGAAGTAAGTGTACACTTTGATTAAACATCATGGTGGGTTAAGGTACAGATATTCTTTACTTATTATCTTTACTATTGTTATGATGATTCATTGATATACCAGTTATTTCATTCATTTAATTATTCATACGGATTCTTCTATATCTTTGTTCTTTTGATCACCATTATGTTTATTCGGATGACTCTCTATACTTCTTTCGATTCGTATTTGTTCGTACGGATATTCTCGACATTTACTCAACTTTACTATTACTACGATTAAGTAGTACTTTCGTTTGTTTCGTTATTCGTACAAATATTCTATCCTTTCTTTTAAGGATTTTCATGACCTTTGCTCCGTATCTATTTGCACCTTTGAGATCCCTATATATATATATGTTTCCTAGCCTTTAATTCGTATTCGTTTGCTACCTATTTGATAATTTGATTGAACCTTTGAACTCGTTTGACACATGCTTCATTTGACACTGCTATGATATGAATTTATCCGTTTTGTTTAGACATGATCTTCTTTAGACATAACATGTTTCGTTTCGATATGCTATATGAACGGTCGACAATGTCGACCCTAATGTTTTTCCATGAAAAGATTTGTTTTCTAATATATAAAATCCATTTAATTTATATAAATATATAAACCGTTTTTAATTATACGTTCGAACCCTTATTTTTTTTCCAAAAATTTTCACTCAAATTATTTTTTAGCGGGATATTGGGGAGGGAAATATTTTAGGGTCGAATTTTTTTATATATTAAAATGTGTTTTAAATCTGTATTATAAATGATTAATAAATTAATTTAATTAATATTAAATAGTTAATAATGATTTAATATTAGTTATAAATTATTGTAATAATTTATATAAAAAAAATTAAAAATACTTTTTATAATTTCATAAATGAGTATAAAAATAAATTTTAGAAAAATTGAGACATTTATATCCAAAAATATATTTAAAAAAACTTATATATGAATTATTTTTAAAAATTATTTGTTTGAGATTTATATTTTAGTGTAATACTAATTTTAAAATAAGATATAATTATTTTATTTAAAAAACTAATATTTCACTATTTATCAAAAATATTTTTGTGGTTAAAATATATATATTTTAACAAATGCGAACCAACACCCCTGCCTGCCCTATTTTTGTAGTTAAAATAATTCATCAATTATAGATTCCGCTAAAGAAACTACTTTGTTAACTCTAAAATGCATTAAAGATTGTCATGTGAAATGTTTAATACGATACCCGGAAATGTTACATACAAAACACGTATTAATCCAAAATCACAATTTGCATAGGTATTACTATGAAAGTAAAATTATATTCGAATACTTTAATACCGAAACAACAGCTCAAGAAAACCACTACTACTACATCAACAAAAACAACAACAACGACAATAACACATTATACAACAACACATTAAACAACAACAATACATTAAACAACAACACATTAAACAACAATACATTAAACAACAACACATTTGTATGATTATGAAACCATACAAAGTGTCGAGTATAAACACAAGTAATACAAAGATAACCCTAAGCCCAACATGGGCCGAGCCTACAAACATAAGCCTGCTAACAAAAGTAAGCCTCTCAGACAACATGATTTTAGGTATATGTTATATAAATATAACAAAGTTAAGCTTATAAACATAAATAAATTGTATATAATATGCCTAGGTTTATTGCATTATTTTACTAACCGCATTTAAAATCTTTCTAAAAAGTGTATGAAACAATCGTTTGAAAATAATTGTAGTTTCAAATTTTTTTATATACTTGGGTTGAAAGTGTAATTTCATAAACTTATTTGTACTCTTCTTCAAAAATGAAAACAAAAACATAAAAAAAGTGGAAAGTCTATAAAACTTAGGGTAAGAAAGTAGAACTACTCATACTAGTCATCATCCTCAACCTGTGAGGTCTGCAAGACTGCAACTCAGTTTCTTTTTTTCTTTTTCATTTATATAAATCGATTGAAACTAATATTTGTTTAAATTATAACACAACAAGCTTATGTTCTAGACTAGATTTTTATGCCCATTACGTTAAACAATAAATAAAATTGGCCATGCGTTTAAAATATGGTTGTAAACGAACCGGACGAACATGAATGGAGCCTTGTTCATGTTCGTTTATTTAATTTTAACCCGATAAATAAACGAACACGATCACTTAAACGAACGAATTTTCTTGTTCATGTTCGTTGAAACATGGTTGTTCACGTCCGTTTATGTTCGTTTATTAAGACACTAAACGAACATAAACGAACGAACATACACGATCGAACATGAATAAACATAAAATTTACAACGATATACAAAATATTGTGTTTTATTAGTGTTGTTTTGTTTAAGTGAAACAATTTTAAAACTATATAATAAAAAGATACGATGGATGAACATAAACATATATATGATCATAAACGAACGAATAATCAGACGTTCACGAATATAAATGAACGGACAAGACTTTTGTTCATGTTCATTCATTTAACTAAACGAACGTAAAATGTTGTTCATGTTCGTTCATTTAATAAATAAACGAACTTATTACCGAACGGTTCATGAAGTGTTCACTCAACGTTCAGTTCGTTTACAACCCTAGTTTAAAAGATGGGGACCCTGAAAATTTAGAGGCCCTGTGCGGTTGATCACTCCGCACACCCTAAAATCCGGCCCTGATAGGTACCATATGCTAAACTTGATTAACTTCTACACAAATAGATATCAATATTGTCTTTGTTAATAGAATAAGAGGACCTTTATTGAACATCTATTCCAAATCTAGAAAAGAGCTTGTACCTAAGTGGTCACGCCAACCTTCCTTAAAAAATGACTTTACCTAGTTTGAGTATGTGTGTCAGAGGACTCAAATCCCGTGAAGTAGTTAGTTTGACACCCTATACACAGTTATCGTTAAAAAAGTGTTGACAAAATGATTTTTTCACGAACTTTAACTTTGGACACATTTAATCATATCTATATGT
>BQNB010023164.1:22793-57401 GCA_026074375.1 Tanacetum coccineum | reverse complement strand
AACATCATGCTTAGTGATCTTGATGTTTAGATTAGGCTTTTACATTTAGTTGACACTTATGTCTTGGATCATCATTATACACCTTTGTGTATCATTCATTATATAACAAACTAGATGTTAGTTGATTTATATGTTTAGGCCATAAAACACAAGGTTTTTTATGTTGGTTCATAAAACATATCGGGTTTGGTTGTACTCGAACAAGGACTCGGTATTTAGCTTTGTACAAGAAAAAGTATAAGCGACATTACGTTGGTTCTACCTCAAAGTAGGACTTGGTATTTAGCTTAGTACCGCATAAAGTGTAAGCGACGTTTTATGGTTTTCTCCGCCTAAAAGGAGCTTGTTGATCTAGTGAAGTAACTTTCGAGTTGGGTACTCGAGGAGTGAAGTAGGGCGAAGAGGAGCTTCATAGTCGAACAACTATAAATCATCGTTTCTGGTTTGCACTTTCTTTTACTTATCGTTTTACATTTATTTTTGCTTTTATCGCTTTACATTTATATTCGCATTGCATCTATGTTTGTGTTATATATTTATGTTGTGGATGAATATCTTTGTTTTGATATTATTTATTATAGTTATTGTATGTATAAACTGATTAGATGTTTGATCAAAGTTTTTTTTTTTAAGTTTATAAAGGAAACGTATTCACCCTCCCCCTTTATGATTTCACATATTCTAATGTCTGCTTTAGGTTTTACCTTTCCAAGATCATCTCGATTATTTGTTGATAACACAATAAACCAAACACATAAAATACTCCACATTTGGTTTTCTGCCATGAAGAAGTTCATATGGTGTCTTGTTGTACCTTGTATGAATTATTGACCGATTTTGAGTAAAGCAAGCGATAGAAATTGCCTCAGCCCAAAGAAATTCAGGTAATCGTGAAAAGATAAGCATTGTGCGTGCAGCCTCGATAAGGATATGATTGCGTCTTTTAACAACACCATTTTGTTGAGGTGTTCGAGCAATTGAAAATTGTTTCATAATGCCTAACTTTTTATAATGAGCCTTAAGAGTTGCATTTTTGAATTCAGTGTCGTTGTCTGTACGAATCTTGTGAACTTTGGCGTTGCAATTCAACTGAACTTGAGCAATAAACTTCTTTATGATCTTTGGGGTCTCGTCTTTTGTATGAAGAAAATATACCCATGTAAATCGAGAATAATCATCAACGATCACAAGAATATACTTCTTTCCGTTGATGGTTCGACCCCTCATTGGCGCATAAATCCATATGTAGCAATTTCAATTTGGAATGAGTTCTTGGAACCAATTTAGGTGAATGAGAAGATTTCTTGCTTTTTCCCCGCTCATATGCAGAACACATATGATCTTTACTGTATTTGAATTCGGAAGACCATCAACCAAATCGTGTTTGGTAAGATCATTAATGGTACCGAATTTAAGATGTGAGAGTCTACGGTGTCATAACTATGACTTTGTTTAAGTGGCATTGGAGAGAAGACAAACAGGTGAAGAAGCAGCCATATTTGAAATGGAGATAGTATACAAATTGGATTCACGAGCTCCTGTAAGCAAATCATCTCCTTCCAGATTTCGCATATAGTATGTGTTGGAGCGAAAATCAACTTCTAGATCATCGTCATAGAATTGTCTTACACTGAAGAGGTTATGTCCTAGGCCTTCAACATAATATACATGACAAATAGTGATATTGCCTTGTACATAATCGCCATAGCCTGTGATTGCTGCAAAGTGGTCATTTCCAAAGCGGACTGCGCCCATAAATTTCTCAATGAAATTTTTCAACAGTGAACGATCACCAGTCATATGCTTTGAACAACCACTATCAACAATCCACATAACGATTTGAACTACATGCAACACATGAAGATACCACATATGGATAAGTGGTCATTTTGGCTACCCATTTTTTAACAGGAACTGATGCATTAACAGTTTTACTACTATTAACAACAGTCAGAGTCGTCTTAATAGGTGACCAAACAACATTTGGTTGTAACTCGTACCACTTTTGCCACATTCGACTAGTTTTTATTTTATTCTTCATGTATTTGCTAAGTGAAATTTCTCGCAAAATTACTGAAATTGACTTAAACGCACTAGATAAAAAAAGAAAAAAAAACAAAGAGAGACCTTATTTTTGGCACTTAAGGTAGTAACTGCAGCAATCTTAGTTTTGGAAACCTACAGGATCGAATCTAAATAAAAAGATGTGTTGCGTAATAAAAACCTAGTCTTTTGAAACTACGGGAGTATATCGTTACCATAGATTACTTCTAGGAGTAGTGAATAAGGCTCTCCTAACTTTCGAATGCACATCCAATTTATAATTCGCAAGACATGTATCACGACATAGGATAATCACATTCTTAGCATAAGAAACACACAATACATCCTTTACTTAAAGAGCGCTTTTAACATCAACATCAGTTACAATCTCTTTGTTTGAAACAACATTCTTATATGCGACATATATCTTTTTATTTGTCATAACAGAAACTTCTACTTTCTCTGATGAGTTCTTAGTGTTGGATAAGACACTATTCCTGAATGATAAATCTCTATTCGATGGTCCTCTAACACTAGAAGCAGCTTCCAGTCTTATAGAAGGTAAAACACTCTTAGCTTTGTTTGTAATTGTTTCCTGTTTCTTTGAAATCTCAACTTTGTACATTCCTAATACTATGACATTTTTGTTTGTTTCAACATCTTTCTTTTTGTTAGGTGAAGTTTGTAAAATGACTATTTTTGACAAAACATGTTTCTCTTCTGTTTTAGGAGCAACAATTTTCTTTTGAAAAAGTTGTTTATTTAGCGGTGTAACACAAAGAAGTTGATTAGAAACATTGGTTTTGTCAAACTTAGTATTTCACATACTTACCTTTTTCAACATTTTTCAGTTTAGCTTTTAACTCAGATATTGTTATCAAAAGATCTTGATTTTGTGCACGTACTTCTGTATGCATATGTCTTTTGATTAACATGCTCAATCAATTCATTGATTTCCCCTTGAGTTTGAGTTCGAGACTTTTTTATTGAATCAAAAAGTTTTTAATATTCTAATTTGACATTTTCTCATTCCTTTATCAAAGATTGTACTTTAAATTCCAAAGACACATCTCACTCTTAAGATTTTCCATCTTTGATATTTAAGAGGTTTCACAAATAGTTTTCAAAGAAGATTTACATTTTCGTCTTTCTTTTTCATGCTGTAATTGTAATTCAAAATCAAGACTTTATTTTTGACATCTTTGAACATCATTTTCAAGAATGTTTATTCGTTTTTGAATTCCTTCTTGAATTTCAATAGAGTCCCTCTAAATTTTCTCAATTTCGTCTTGCACATTATTGTTGACACATTCATGACTCAACAACACGCAACATTCGATTTCATGCTTGAGTTTTTCTTCCAAGAGTTGATCATTCAAAAGCTCATTTTGTTTCCATGTTACACTAAGATCATTTACTGTTGAGTCAAAAACATATTTCATTTTGTAGAATTCATGAAATATCTAATCTCATAATCAAATGACAAAGAACTAGAGACAAAGTGGAAGGATGAATACTTTTAGAGAGATAATGGAAGAGAGAACATTAGCTTGAATAAAATGAGAAAGTGAACAACCAAGCACCCTCTCCAAGCTATTGAGAGGGTACTTATACTATGATGTGGCCGGCCATGGGCTCTAGGCTTTCCATGGGCCTTGGGCCTTTATACCTATTTAATGTTCCAAAAAGTAACTAAGACCTACGAGCTACGTAATTTTAGGTGTGACCGAGTCTTTTCTCGATTCCTAACAATCTCCCCCTAAGGGAGGTCACTCTATTTTACAAAAACTTAAACATAGCATACTATGCTTTGTCTTCAGTCTTGTGCTCGCAAACTTGTTTTTTTACTTCAACTCATGAACATATTGTAGTGATCTTTGACTTTAGGCTTGAGCTTGTTCTGCTAGGCTTGACTTGTATGTGAATCTTGAACTTTTTTGAGATCATCAACCAAGCATAATCTCTTATCATCATCTTGTGATCGTTTGCCTTCTTGTGATCTTGTGACTTCTGGACCAACATGCCCATACTGTTCTTGATGTTGAAACCGCGTGTAACCATTTTTCTTGATATTCTTTAACTTTAACACTTCGTCACTTTATGGATGATGTACGGTATCAACTTAATACTTCGTCACTTCAAGAAAGATGTACGGCATCAGAGTAGCAGAAGTCTTGAAACATGTACTTGAGCTTTCATGATGTCTTTATATATGTTGGTCGAGTATGAGCATGTGGTATTGGCTTCAACTTGTCATCGGGAAACTGCTACCACCATCAGGAAATCTGCATAAATGGGTTAGTGATAAACAACATATATGGACGAAAGTGGCTTTGTTACTTCGTCGAATACGGTTGTAACAACCACGGTTCCCCGTTACTCAGTATAAATACTACATGTGATCAGGTAGAATTCTAAAGAATCTCCTTGACAAGGTTTCACAGTTGCACTAGCCGTTCTCATTACCAGAGCGTCTCAAAGCAGACAACGCGGTAACAGTGAACCGTAAGCTGCCAAATAACCAGAATCCCTAACCCTCTTAGGCGATGGTATCAAATCAGCATGGACAGGAGATAAAGCTCCGGATACAGGTGGTAATGCAGGTACAGATGTCATAGGGGACCTACGTCTCTTGCAAGATGGCCCTGCAGAAGTACTCGGTAAATCGGGAGAAGAATGATCCGGCAATGAGTGTCTCGAAGAAGATTCAGATGAAGCATCCGAATGAAAATCTGATGATGCCTCTGATGATGAATCTGAAGAAGAATCTCAAGCTGAATCATCTGGAGACAAATAATCTGATGAAGAATGATCGACAGAATGTCTCACAGCAAGTTGCTGAACAGGTAACAGTCCAACCCTCTTCCTCGCAGTCATCATGTGTACCGACCCATTAAGATGGTAGCGGTACAGTCGACCATGAGGAATAGGCTGTCCAGGTGCTAGAATCATAACTCGACGACGAGGTATGACAGGTGATCTCTGGGTAGAAGAGGTAATCTCAGTGAAAGGTGTACCATGGGTAGGTGATGGTGGTGTATCTGGTGTATCACTGTCTGTGGTGTCGTCAGTCGATGATAAAAATGGTGAGATAGCTGGTAATGGTGGTATATGGTCTGATGATGGATCCTCGGATGGATAAGACTCTGTATCAGATGCAGGTGAGTAATCAGGAGATGCTGGTGTATAATCTGGGGATGGTGGTATAGTAGGTGCTATGATAGGTGTCTATGTGGGTATCACTGTAGTGTCAGTCTGAGTAGTGGGTGGAGTAATCACTGGTGTGGTGTCGGGAATAGTGGTAGGGATAGTACCGAACAAGATAACTCGTCCAGCAGGTGTCCCCACGCTATCCTCTGATGAATCCGAAGAAACTGAGATAACTGAAATAGCCATGACCTGCACAAGCAAAGTTTATATAAATCATCTTTATATCAACCATGCATGATGCAACATATGATCGGGTGAATGGGTAACTGGATGAATGCAAAATGAACGAATGAATGCGCGGGTCATCGAGTACGGCATGATGGGATGAAATGAGAAATACTTATAGTAATATTAGTTATACTTAGTATTTAATACATATATATTATTTATATAGTATTTAATTATGTATACGTACTATGTAAAATCACGTAAGGCACATAATCACGTAGGATCACATACTGGTTATAGTCCAGACCTAGTTTATACTACCTGGTTCTCTATAACCTTGGCTCTTGATACCAATCTGTCACACCCCCAAAATTCAAAGATTCCAAAAAATTATTCAGATCCCCCACTGAATAGCGAGAACCATTCTCGATCTTGGCGTAAAAGGGAGAAGAATATTAAATGTAAAATAAAAACATTCGGTAGAACACGTCCCATGGCTAGATTCGCAAGTTCAAATGCATGAAATGTACATCGAACATTCCTCTAAGGGTTACATTTGCATAAAAATAAACACCGTTACTGCTAAAATTTAATAATATTTTTATATATGCTACCACCTACAATCACTATTAAATCGCTACAAAGGTTCAACCTCGACCTCACCATGCCCAGTAGCTCTATATATGTTTCACAAAAACGGTATTTATCGAATAATCATTGATATAATTCTGGAATATACATGCGGTTCACCGCTATACGCACACGTCTTTATTGTTACAACGCAATACTACATAAATGCTATGCTCCCTCTAGGCATATTAACATGATTCCTCTTAACCTACCTTCAACATAATGTTTGGTTTGAATTATTTAGGTTTAGTTCAAAGTTACTCCTTTGTCATCAGTGAACCACATAGATATCAAAACGTGTTGCGACTGTTATACAGATACAACTTCACATATAAAGGTAATATTTTCGTTGCACTAAGCTCATGACACTGAAGCTAATATGATAATATTAGCATGTCACTGCTATAAGTATTTGCTTTGCCCTTTCATGAGCCGACCACAGTCCACCTAACCAGTTTCGACCATGACATATAATCCGGTCATTAATTGTGGCTAGCCCCATGCGTGGAGTTCGGTTATACTGGTGAGCGTATCTACCGAAATTGGGATAATTATGCACCAAATAGACTACTATTTATTCCACTCGCGCTCCACTTGACCGGTCTTCAGGCATAGAAATTGACGTTCATGATAGTTCTGAGGAATATTGAAGGTCTAAAATGCTAATTACGGGACTCTCAGTAAATAGGGGTTATATCACGTATAGTACTTGTGTCCAGTTTTAAATACAAGCATTGTTTACCTAACCCAAGTATTATATATTTTTCAAAACGTCGGTGTATAAAAGACGTGGGGCTATATAAAAAATCACCTTGATTTGGTTTAAATTGAGGTGTGATTAGTCTAGCAAACATAGTCTCTTTGTTCCAGATACGTGATGATACACGAAAGCAACTATGAAATGGGCGTATTGATTTAATATCGGTCTCGAAGGTGAATTTTGGAAAATTGGTCATAGGTGTATACTAGTGTACTTTTGTTAAAATATTTATCTAAAAATTAAACGTTTGTGATCGTTTGTGTAATAAAAGTTTCGTATATAATTGGTTAGGGAACATTTTATGTATTTTAATATTACATTAGATATATAATGTCTGAGTAAAAAAATATTTATTTTATTATATAATATTTAATATTTTATGTTCTGTCACTTAATTTAAATTTCCCCGTATCTCACTTTACCATGTCTACCGTTGTCTTGTATATTTCTAGGTATTGGGACTTTGAAAAGTTTCAGAATGACACGTGCGTGTTCACTAGTTTTTCTAAAGTCGTATAGTCTTTATTTAAACCATTTTTCACTCCTCTATCAATCCATTTTTCATAATAAACAATATTTATACATCATCAAATCCTTATTATTTGCAACGATCCAACGTTACAAATAAATTCAAACGTAAGCATCTAAATCGTTACTATAAATATGCTTTTTACGCCGAACTTATCCAAATAAGATTACACCGTAACTTTACGCTAGGTGTTTTGTTTATGTATGTTTGGACCTCCTGGCCCGGTTAAGTCTTAAAATGTAGTTTTACATTAATCCATTTAATATGATAAGCATAACATTAGCAATAAACACGTGACCCTAAACAATAAGCTATCAATAAGCTCCACAATAAGCCGAGTTTATTAAGCCGAACCACATAAGCTTAATAAATAATCTCATGGTGTTGGGTTTTCTTGTAAAGTAGGAATCGGCTATAAGCCCTATCAAAGTCATATTCGAGCTCTATTTTATTAAGCGAATGTAGTTTATCGTTTGTCCTTTACACAAATTTGCATAAAATATGATGTCAAATAAAACTAAGCTAAAACAAATATTTCTTCTTTCTTTTCTTAGTTTGGCCAAACCATATTTTAAGCCTTATTAAGTTCTAAATAATCAAAAATAAGCACTCTCATATATTAGCGAATATAATAAGTCATAATGTACAAATATTATTTATGAAAATAAACAACGATCACAAAAATATGATTTACTTATATTTCTCTACCATATATATCGAAACCATAAGTACACCCCTTTTAGGTTTATGTTAGTTTTAAATATCTTGTTTTTACTAAAGAAGTTGATTCAAACTAGCATGTATGACTTCCAGATGTTAAGGATAAAGTACAAGTTATGTTAAGATTTGATGACTATACAAAGTTGAAAGGTTTTTAGAAGGAAGAATTAGATTATATCAACCCAATTGTTGTTTAATTAATCCCGGTTGATACTAATGATCATAAACTTCCAATTGAATCTTCAAGTTTTTTATCAAAGATGAAAAAATATAGAAAGTGTGTATGTGTCTTGGGTGTGGTTCGAACACAAAGAGGCTAAGAAGAAGATTAGAAACAAAATTTTTAGGGTGTGTGTGTTATTACTCTGAGATCTATGGAAGTATAGTGGGTTAATTATACCAAGTTTACTTCACACAAATAAATGTGTGTGTGTTTCTGATCGTGTGTGTGTGTGTGTGTGTGTTTCGTTGTACAAGAGTCAAGAAAGGGGAGGGGACCCAATTTGATCCTAACACAAATCAAGTCAAGTTATTATCAAATTCATGTGATCTAAGGCTTGTCTTATGAATTTTGAATTCAATCTGCTCTCCAAGGGTGATAAGGGTTGTTTGTTTGTGACCAAACACAGACTAGGGGGAGCTGGGGACCAACTAATTCTTCTTCATTTTATTTTGCTAGTGCTTCCCAATTGATTTAATTTCCAAGTTTTGTATGCAAAAACTCATGTTATAAGTAAATCACGATTTACGCAAGTAACGAATAGAATAACGGTTATCTCCGAAATAATTATGATATTTTAAATATTGCGCATTAATGTAAAAGACTATGGATATTGCAAAATTACTACATACGTTTAGGGCATCAAGGGTTCGCTCCGGAGACGATTCTTAGATAAAGCGAAACAACTTCCAGGTTTTCAGTAAATATTAAACGGAAACTTCACATAATTCAAATTGGCTTACAGAACAATCGGCTCAAATTATTAGGACGGTAATTCTCGGTTGTTCAACACGCCTAGCGAATTAGGGGGCCACTCCTATGGTAGTGAGTCCTCTTTTTGTCTTTTACTGGAGGATGGTTTTATTTCTGTTATAGAACTTCCATTTTTGGGGAGAAAATTTGAATTTCAATTTTAGGTTTTTAAATAAAACTTTTCTTTTAATTAAATGTATTTGGTTTTAATTTTTTTTAACTAGTAAAGTTTATAATTTGTCCAAACAATCAAATACTAGTGTATTATTTTTACAGTACACTCGAAATTATAATCCTCTAATTATTCTTTCAATTTCATGGTTATTTATCATATGAACACAAGTAAATAATCCATAACATTTTGTTAACTAATTACGATAACACTTTAAGCTGCAACTAATTTGTCATAAATAAGCAGACACTAGTAATATCTTCAAGTTAATATTTTTCATGGGTCTACAATATTTGTAACATCATTTTACCATATGAACATATATGTTCGAAAATATATAAGACTTGATTCTTAATATAACTTGTTAAAATAAAAACCTAGGTGGTAATTTCACTAATAAACAAGATGCATAAAATGTAAGAAATATATATGTTACTTTTATTAGCTTATTATATATATATATTTACTATATAAATATATTTATATATATTATATAAGTATATATATATTTATTATATTTTGTATTTTATATTACTATATATATATATGAAAATAAGGATATGTATATGAACCTTTGTATGAATGATAATGAAGGTAATGAACACTACAAAACCTATGCAAACCCTTTGTTTGATAACTGCTTAAACCCACTTGAAACCTTCTTGAATATACTTTTAGTTAATTAACCAAAAACTTTAATGTACTTCTTGACCTTGGTTTGCATCTTCCTGCAAACCAAGTATGATAATTAAAATGAGTTTGGATAGATTGTGTGTTGTTTTGTGAATAATGAATGTGCTTAAGAGTATGGGATTATAAGGTTTAATTTTGGGAAAGTGTGCATCTCAATTCTTTTGTTTTACACTAGCATACTTAAGTTGGCAAGTCTTTCTATGTCTCTTTGGTGGATCCGTAATATTAGGCCCTCCAATTGTTAGTAGGTTGGATAAAAGAGTTGATAGCCAAAAATCACCATTGTTATCATAAGAAATGACGTTAAACAACACTATGGAAGTGGTACAGTTCAGAACTTCTATTATTTCTTCATTGTGTGTCGGTTATTTTGGGGGCGGACACAAAGAAGAATGACAAAGAATTGTGCTGTGTTTTGTTTGTGTTTTGCATAAAAAACTCGTGTTTACTTCCACTATGTATAAAGTCTCCAAATGGGTAAAAGAGCTTATGTATACATGAGATTTGGATAATAAGTTCCTGATTGTAATGGTGTAACATGGTTAATGGGTTAGGACTTGAATAAAAGCATGCACATTTTGGTAGGTATGAATTTTGAATATATTTTGGTGGGGGATTATATAGTGGACGGTTGGAATGGTTTTAGGGGGAGGTGTTTAAATTTTGTGTATTGGGTATTATTTTGGGTATATATTTATGTTGGGTTTTAGAAGACTTTACAACTTACTGCTGCTGGTTCAACATTGGTGTTGTTAGTGAAGATTTAGTGCTGCTGAGAAAGATTAAAGAAAACAGACTAAGTCTTTAGTACTGTTAGTGTATAGTTAGTACTGCCAGTACATTGTTAGTACTGTTAGTATAGTTAGTATTGTTAGTAGTAAGTTAGTGCTGCTAGCATATAATAGTTAGTGCTGTTAGGAGATATGCATGAGTTAAATTCGGAATAGATATGCATTATCTCCTCACGTGTTTTGTAAGCCCATTAGGGTTTTCCTTGGTGTATAAAAAGAACCCTATATATAGATCAATAGAGATCAATTAGCAATCATAGCTTGTAACCTAGTACGATTCAAGTTATAATTATAAGTTGTGGAGTTTGATAGAAGATATTTTATGTTTTCTTAATACGTTATTCATTAGCAATTGTTGATTTGTTTCCGCATAGCAAATTAGCGTTCAAACAGTGTTCATTATTATTGCTTTTGATTTTTATTCTAAAGTAACAAACCTTTGCTAGCTAAAGGTCCAAGATCTATTCAATAACGGGATCCAACATATGGTTATCTGAGATTGTGTGGAAACTCTGAATTAAGAAGAATCCATTATTTGAAGCAGATTTATAATGGCCATCTCCTCCTCTAAAGTCTCATCAAGTTCTTTTGAAAAATGAGCGGTACAAAAACTGTTACTAAAACATTGTCTTGAATCTTTTAAAACTTCTTAAAAGAGAACTTTGAATAGTGAAAAGAGAAAACCATAGCAGAGTAGGCTAGAAATTCGGGTTATGGTCTAGCTTATTTAGAATCTCTAGAATCTATTAAATTATTTGGACATTGAAAGAATGAACTGGATCTGGGTCGTGAAAAATATGATTTTATTACTAACTATGAGCTTAAGTGTAGACGACATTAATAAATCAAAACACCTAAAGTGGAACATAGAAAAAATGTTGTGAAGGAAGAGATGAGTGAAAGTTAGATTAGAAAATTAGGAAGAATCACAAAGGGTCCTTTATAAATTACTCAACAGTCATATGAGTTGCTAAGATCAAAAACTTGGTTTAGGATATGGGCACACAACTTGGAGAAATGGTAGTAACAAAATCTGAATACTGATAGTATGTTTAGTGTGATTGTTTTTTAGGTCAGATCAAGTACCCTTTTAGTGATGAAGAAATCACACCGGCAATAATAGGTTCTCCAATGCAGATGGGTATTGATATGTAAGAAAATCTGACCATATCTTTAATTTATATCCAAACTGGCCTTAAATGATTAAAATTCCAAAATATACTGGTTTTGTGTTTTTGTTGTTTGTGAATGTGTAGGTAACGGATAGTGCAAAATCAAATGAAACGGTCAAAGCCTGGCAAACATCGAACACAGGGAACGGAAAGTGTGCAAAAGAAGCCAGAAGAGATTGCTATCAATGGTCAACAAAGTAAACCATTGGTCGATTTGGTCAAACCACAAACAGGACAATATATCTCAATTACCATAAATGCCCTAAATGTTACCTATTTCACAAAAGTCACTAAGCTCCTAACACCGTTATTCTCTTTATTTTATAAGAGATAACGGTGTTATCTCTATAAAATCCTTATAAACCTTTTATCCAAGCACCTCATAAACCTCACCCGACCCTAATCTCATTTCTTTTTATAAAATAGCCCTAGGTCAATGACCCAATTCCCCGAGGTCAAACACCCCAATCTAACGTTTAAAAGTAAAATACGCGGCGCGGGTGGGTACGTTGCTATTTATGTTCATCTATAGTTCTTCCTACGGACGATATTAACCCCACTCAAAACAAAGGGTTAAATATCAAATTGACTTGCGCTTCTGGCTCAATCATGTCTCGCTGAGCACAAGCTCCTATGCGGCAAAAGGAAACGTCACTCTTGAAGCTTTTATTGGTCAAAAACGGGATAAGGAGGACACATAGGCATTAAAAGAAGCACACCAATGATTAGATTTTTACACTAAATTTAGTGCAAAAGAAGCACAAGTACTCTGACACACGGAATGCCACGTTGGCAATCCGTGTGCTCATCATATCAATCCAACGGACCATAAATGAGATCAAAGAATTAAGGGCTATGATCATAGATTAAGAGAGATTACGCGGGCGAGAGAACTCCTAGCAGCTTCACTCCAAGGCTTTAAATAGTGAACAAGCCTCACTCACACTTAATCTTCTTCTATTATTCCAGTTTTTTATAGTAGCTTATATTTAGTTTACGCTTATCGTGATTTTTTTAAATTTTAGTTTTCAGCTTATTATAATCAACATTTCTAATGTATTGTAATCAGTCTTTGAGGTTGTTGAATTTTAGTTTTATATTTGCAAAATCTTTGTTACTTATTAAGCATCCATTAATTTCCAAAAGCTTTTATTACTGTTTCATGAAGCTTGTTTAAATTTAAGCTACTAATAATGTAATCAACAAGTTCATTACAAAGCCTTATATCCCTTGGAAAATTGTATGGATGTGATGATAAGACCTGGGTAATAGTCCTGCAATGGTCTAGGTGTAAGGATAGAAATAGGAATTGATTTGGCTTACAGCTTAAAGAATAATCAAGCTGATCTGCATAAGCTATATTTGAGCCATATAATACCTGTTCAACTTGGGATTTCAGGTTCCTAATTCCTTTTATTTTCTGTCTTCAATAATATAGCTAATTCTTCTTTGCTTTTGCTTATTTTGTTTGCTTTATTGGAGGGCTTATTTGTGTTAATGCTGCTTTTATATTAGGTTATTTAGCTTTTTTATTATCTGGTGTTAAGTTTTTAGTAATTAAATTTATCACCTCGTGTTTATGGTCCTTTGTTATGAAATTACTATAATTAACAATTTTATTTTTAGGTTTTTTACGCGTTTGCTCTTAACCGTAACGTTAAGTTAAATCGCGTAAACTAAAAATGATCATTCAATGTAAACGGGTTTAATACAAATTTAATGTTTACATCAAGCTACCTTCAGTGTGTTATGTTATATCTATAAGGATAATTAATAACTTTGTTCATCTTATTTTTTGGCTGCTGTTAAAATGCTTTACGTTTCGCGATTAAAATTGACGTTTAGGCATTTCCCGGAAGTTCCAAAAAAACCTAACTAACGCCTTAAAACGAATATCCCCCCAACGACATTCTACCCATACTCAAATTATAAATATATCAATATATATATGTTTATTATGCCGAAATTTTGTCGGATAGAACCAAGACTTTCAAACTTTGCATAATATCTAGATTATTCAAGAAACAAACTCTTTTACACCATTACCAACTTGACTTGTTAACCTGAGCATGTGTTAGATATGTAACTATGGTTAGATTAAAAGTATTTTTACTATAAATACACCATGCATGCATAGGTAACCTTTACCTTAAATCTTTTATACATCGCACTACCCACCCATATTTATTTTCTTCCTCTCTTTTATATCCAAACCCACGGCACCAAATAACAATCATAAACAATCCATCAAAATTTTTATACATCCATACAACCCTTTACATACAATCTAAGGTATTACTAAGGTGTTTGCAGCATTGGTTCATCTTTTTGCACGGGTTTATAGGAAAGAAAATGCATGGATTAGGTTTCTAAACCTATTCCTAGGGGTTTATAAGCTAGTAAGCTTTGGTTTTGAATCTAAACTCGGGTCTTGAACTTATTTCTATCATCTTTACTATCTCTAAACGTTTTCTTAATTCCTTTATACTTTTATTTCTGATGATTTTATGTGTTATATGTTAATTATGGCTATAATCACCACTAAGGACTTTCTCATATGTAAAATGAGTTATTAATTATGTTTATGATTTTATGCACTTATTTCTTATGTCTATATGGTATATATATCATGAAAAGTGAAAATAAAAGTATGTTAACATATGGATTAAGTATAAACATGTTTTAGGTTTAAATTAGGGTTTTATAAGTTTTACTATTTCTTCACATTATGAACAGTAATGAATAAATTGTTAAAACTTGTTACAATGATTTTACAAGGGATTTGGATGAACTGACATCTATTATAAGACCAACAATATGTAAATTATGGTTAATAAGGAGTTTTTTATAGTAAACTACTAAATTAATTAATCATAAAACAAAGGTTTTATAAATGAAATATACATGAATACTTAGGGCTGTTTTAATTCGAATTTTAGGACAGCTAAGGTATTGATATAATATAATACTTAATACGCCTCGAGACGATTCCGAAATGATATGAAACGTGAAAAAACCGATTTTTAACGAAAAGATACGTTAAATTCGAATTTACGACTTATAAATACTTTTATAAAAACTATTTTTATATAAGTTACTATTCATTACCTGCAACTTTCTTATTTTTAAAAACATCTAAAAATATGATATAAATTTTAATTTTTAATTTTTATATGAGTTCCGTACTCGAGACGTTCGATTATAACGGAACCTATAATCGAATAAATATACGACATTTACGATAATAAGTTTAAAAATTAATTTTATAAACTTATGATCGGTAATAAGTACCTATTCATCAGCGGACAACCAACTTTATAATTATAATTCCTCTTTTAATTAACAAAAACGTGAACTCGAAGGAATCACTAAATCGGGGATTTAATTCGAATAAGTTTTTTAGATACAAGTCTTACGATAATTAATTGCCGTACAACGACTAATTGCTGTCTTATGATCAGTAATATTTTACTATTCATCGCAGAATCTTTAAAAACTTGAAAATGTAATATTTTGATCACTGTCTTATACGATGAGTGGACAATAAGAAACGCGAGCATCGGGTTTTTAAAACGACACAACTTAGGTGCATTTTACTAAAAGTATATTTATAAGTTTTCACTTTATAAATATTATTTATCTAATAACAGATTTTGAACTCAATAACACAAAATTCCAGGTGATTATTGCTATATAGAATATTGAGTGGTTATCATATGTGCTATAATACTAGCGAGTTTCATAATGAAGGCCTCTTCGGGTGACGTTATCGACGAGTTGTTGGTTTTACGATTTTAATGTGTCCTAACTCCTCGTACGTCAAGTCATGACCTCTTAATTAGGATAGCACGATCGATTGTAAGATGTAACAAATATAAAGATTATATTCTATGTTTATTATTAATGTACTCGGTCTTTTACGTCCTTAATTTAAATAGGGATTGCATTTATCGTCTTGAGTGACTTTTATCTGTGATTATTTCTACTATCTGTACTACCGAGCGTGAAGTTAATGCCCTTCTTTTACGTTTTTACTGATTTACTATTATTTGGGGTGGAAACATGCTTTATTTTATAAATTGGACGCAAGTGTTTAAAGTATATTGATTATGTGTTTGCCAAGTAGTGATAAACCCTCTGAGCCGTTATCATGAACTGTCAATTGATAGATGTAGTTTTGTTATTACTTTATCGGTGAGCGCGAATGTTATAAATAGAATCTATTGGGATTAAACCTCCCCGTTTGGGGGATTAGCTATCAACATGGGGAAACGAACGACTTGACCATGGGGTTTTTTCCGGGACTTGGTGTTGCGGGTTACTACAATCTGTACGGGCAAAATCACTCGTAAAAATAGCAATATAGGTTGAGCTACGGTGTCATGAGCTTAGTTGCAACAGTATTCTGGTTTTGTCGATGTTGGCAATATGTTGTAAAATCCACGGGAAAGTCTTGCGGTCCTGCATAATTTAAATACATAAACCTAGAATTCCCAAACATTTTTGTTGACGTTTTATGCAATGTCTTTCATGGAGGTCATTAGGCCACGAGGAGGGTGCCAAGGGATGCATTGGATAAGTTTTGGATTGCATGTTAAAGATTATGTGATCATGTTTGGGAGGACAATCTATGTAGTCTTTTGTAAATATTTAAACAAAGAACAAGTAAAGCTATATGCTTCTTGTTTTAAGTCTTTTATTCTTAAATCCAATGTATCAATCTATACGATCTTTTGTGTTGTTCTTATATATATCTTTTGCTGTTGATTTCTTGATTGTATACATGCTACGGATCATTATTCCGCCATGCGACCCAATTTGGGGGTGTTACAGATTGGTATCAGTGCCAAGGTTATAGAAACAGGTCAAAATGTTTTTGCTGGAATATAATAAACCGTTTTCAAACATTGCAATACATTCAAAAAGGGTTTACGGGGTATTATATACAAATTGTTGCATTAGTTCATGTTAGGCTTTTTTCTGCAAAATTGATATAAGTCGTTTATAATATAGTACTAATATAAGGATAATAGTCTTATATTAATTACTATATAGCTATTTTTGATTTCAGATTTACTATATGTCAGATTTGAGCATCTCACGGTTACATACACATAGTATTGGGGTACGATACAGACATCGGTTCACAAGGAGTCGGGATCGGGGTACCACCCATTATGTGTGGTTTCCTCCCATCCGCGGACTTTCATACCTGGCCTCTGACGGGACACCCTCACCAGATTACGTGCCTGGCCCGGAGGAGCCAGAGCAGGCACCACCTTTACCTATTTACATACCTTTTGTTCACGGTAGTGTTTACCCGGCGTTACTTACCAAGTGGACGTGACGGGATTATCCCGGCTGAGGTGCAAGGCCAATTTTTACTAATGCTGCTGCAGAACTCACTACTCATCAGTCACAACAGGGTATATAACCGGCAGTCCGACCCTGAGGACGGGACCAGAGCAGGATCGATGAGGGAGGATCTGAGGCAGGATTCCAGCCCCGTCTCTCCTGCTGACATGAGGATGAAAGGGAGTGATGAGGAGTCATCCTGATGATGATGATGTGCAGAGGAGGAGCACTTAGCTCCTGCCGACACTGCAGCTTTTGCCTCATATTCAGCTGACCAGGACCCTTAACCTTGCTTATAGCGTCACGGAATAGGATGTCCATCCGACCCCCCTTGGCGCCGGCACCGTTCTCTTCCGAGGATGTTGCTGTGAGAGATTGTTGAGACTTACCTACTCCACCAACATAACCTCTCTCTCCATACCATCCAACCACTCCTTGATACCCTCTCGCTATTACCCTTACCATTCACCACACCCATGGCGAACCTACATATGTGAGGATCTCTAGGATACCGCGCTGCTGGGAATTAGACAGAGAGATGCACTACCATTCTGTTCATGAGACTGAATGCCTCGAGATTTGTTTTTACGCTTCGTAAGATTGGCGCGTTCGTTACTATCCTGGTCCTGGATACGAGGTCGGGGAGAGTTCGGCAGCTGGTACTGCTAGGCAGGTTGGACCTACCACAGCTAGGGCAGACCTTTATGGATTTGTTGATATGTTAGATGCCGCTCCGGGGACGCCTAGAAGTCTAAAGTGTTAGGCCTATGGTATTACGGATTTCTTGGGATGACCTTGTAGGAGCCATCAGGAGATTTGAATCGAACTCCCTAGAGGGGGGGTCAAATCAGAGAGTTATTGAGTTGGATACTCTACTGTTGACCATAGTGGAATGAGTTCATATCATTCTCAGTTTGGATGATGCACGTATGACCGAGCTATTACTTAGAGCCCGAGTCAACATCGTTGTACAGGGATAGGCCCATCCATTAAAACGCACTGCCTTTCTGATGGATTGAGGAAGGCACAGATTATCCGTGCCGCTTGGGACGGTCGATGGATGCTTGCGATCAGGGAACATTTGAGTGCTATCACTTCGGATAACGGTCATGGCTCAGCAGTCCGAGAGGAGATCTCTGAGTTGCAGGCAGCAGGAACCGTAGGGATCAGGCGGTGATCTACAGATCTGATAAAAAGCAGACTATCGGAGACAGAGACAGTTAGTGGAGAACACTAAAGATAGGGAAGAGCCTCAAGACTAAGATGTTCGAGCTTCAGAGACAGAGGGACCTGCTATGGAATACGTGCAGAGCCAGTGCTAACCAGAGGAGGCCAGTAGAAGTTCATTACGACTGGGTTTGATTGTAGCTTCTGAACAGTTGTTTAAGTATACATGGGTTGTTCACAGCTAGCTGATGATATAGATCTTTTGTTTTGTCTAGCTACTTTGTTTAGATCTATTTGTTCCATGTATCGGCTACTTTGTTCAAGCTACTAAGTCTTTACGGAGTATATCTCGGCTAGTATGGCTTTAGTTATTTTGTCTTGTAACCTAGGTGATGGGTTCGTTATGTATTTAAACCAATCATGTTATTATGTTTCCCACGTTATATTTGGAAAGGATGGAATTATGTTTTATATGAAATCGAATTTATTATGAATGAATGTCGATTTGTTAATTTCAATACTGTTGTGTATTTCACCATGTATTTCACCATGTGTTGTGATATCGTTTTATTCATTATGTATACATCGGGTTATGGTTAAGATTTTTGAAAAGTCTACGGGTATTATGTTTTTCTGTGATTTAAGAAATCGGCACATAGAGGAAGGCCCTCGACGGTGAAACCGAGGTACAACTCCCCCACCAGTCATCAGAACCCTAATACCAACACTTCGGTCATCCAGTGCTCCAACTTCAGGCCTCTTGATCGACGAGGGTGTCACTGCTTACTGTGATCTGGCACAGCAAGTGCTACGACCCGATAATGGCGAGATACGCCATACCTACGATGAAACCGGTGATTTGTGAGAAGGAAAATAATGAACGAGCTGTTCGGGAGTGCACCTATCTAGACTTCATGAAAATGTAAACCATTTTTCTTCAGGGTGTACAGTGGATGTGGTCGACTTGAACCAGTGGTTTTGATAGGTGGGAAAACCTGTGTTGGTGTTTAGCAATAAAGTAACTGCATATGGAGATGCTAAGTGACGTTTTTTCTCTTGTACTCTTATGGGCCCACTACCCCTCCCCCCAACAAACCACACTACACCAAACTGCTTAACATGGTGGAATCACATGCTAGGACAGTGACTATTGATGTCGCATATTCAATAATCGTGGTCTAACTTGAAAAGAAGATGACAATTAAATATTGCTTGAGGAATGAATCAAGATGATTGAGGCAGAAATGTGGAACTAAAAGTACAGGCACCGATCTATAGTAGCCTTTAACCAACGCTTCAGGAACTAGCATTTGCTGTATGACTAGGATGTTTCCTGAAGAGACTCGACAAAATCAGAATGGTTATGTCATGTGGGATGCCCACCTGATTACTCAAGTGTTGTGGGCTCGAGCCAAAGGACCTGCAGGGGCTATTGAAAAGATGGCGACTGGAATTATTGGATAGCGAGAAACAACAATCTTGTGAGAGGACTAGCAGAAAACAAGAGGAAGTTTGAAAGGAGTCTACTCGAAACATAACCCAAAACAAACACACAAAATCAAAAGGATAACACAGGACAGTAGGGCTAATGCTGTCGGGAACGTGTCAAGGCATTCGTGTATTGAAGGGACTTAACTTCTATGTCCCCAAGTGTAACCTTCAAACATTTACGTTCCTTGTTATACAAACATGCACTAACTGACAAGAAGCTTGGCACCTGGCCAAGGACTGTAGAGCCGGCCTTGCAATGTAAATAAAACCACACAACGCCACAATACATAAACAACAACACCCAACAAAATAACAACAACAACCGTAACAACAACAAACACGAGGCCCTGGGGGGCAAATGCAATGCCATAGTTTTGCTTGTGTGTGGGGCTCCATCGCCACTTCAGGAAGAAACTGCCCCAAGTGGAAAGAACAAGACTCAGGGAAATGGTAACGGTGTAGCCAGGGTTATGCTGTGGAGTTGCAGGCAATAACCCAAACAAACAACGTTGTGACTGGTAGTTTCTCTTAAATATACCGATGTGCTTTCCCATTGTGTTTTGATATGGTGGATAGAAGTTTTGTGTTATTACTCAATTTTAGTTACTGGATTAATACTAGCCCCCACTACTTTAGATCATGGTTATAACGTTGTATTAGCTGATGTTTGAATAATTTGGGTAAATACGGTATTACTTGGATTTGCAACGTTAAATTTTCTGAAAACCTTCAGTTTTCACGGTCGACAACCTAATGCATGTTGAAATGGGTACTTATGACGTCATAATAGGCATGAGATCGGTTGACGAAATACCAAGCCCGTTATTGGACTTGCTAAGAAGATCGTTTGTATTCCCTTTGGAGCGAAAATCTTAATTTTTCTGGAGACGGAAAGTTGATTGGGACAAGTCGAAGAAGAAAGTATTGCTTACAAGGATGACCATCTTTTTGTCACCCATATTGCCATCAAGGAGAATGGGAGACAAGTCGAAGAAAGAAGCAAACTGCTATGACACTTTTGTACGGATCTGTCAAAAAAAATTTTCCAAAGTATTTCCGACCAACTTAGCCTGGCCGTCCACCTACCAGGACAAGTGGAATTTCACAACGATCTAGTACCTGGTACTGCACATTGTAGCACCGATGGCACCTTATCGATATTGGCCCCATAAGAAATGAAAGAATAGAATTGGCGGATCAACTACAAGTGTTTCCGACAAAGTCTTGTGCTTTTATAAGACCTAGTTCGTCGCCATGGGGAGAGATAAGCAGTTGAAGCAGCTCCAGTTTCTATTCGTTCAACGAAGAAAATGGCATCGTTACGAATGTGCTTTGATTATCGGGAATAAACAAAAATAACGGTGTTGAACCGTTTTCGACTACCAAGATTGTTGCTTATTTCGATCAACTTCATGGGTCGGTGTCTAACTCAACAGATCGACTAAGGTCCGGTTTATCACCAATTGGAGGGTTCGAGAGGAAGACATCATCGAAGACTGCCTTCAGAACTCGTTTTATGGTCATTATGAATTACATGTTATGCCGTTTGGTTTGACCAACCACCTGCTCTGTTTATGGACCTCATGAACCGACGTGTGCAAACCTTATCTGGACAAATTCGTATTGTCTTTATTGACGATATATTTGATCTATCACAAGAAAAAGCAAGAGCACGTAGAGATCTGAAGATAAATTGGAGTTGTTGAAGAAAAGAGGAGGGTTGTATGCAAAATTTTTCTAAGTGTGAATTTTTGGATTCCCAAAGTACAGTTCCTCGTGTTACGTTGATTGATAAATATGTGCATTCAGTAGATCCCAAGCATGATCGAATGGTTAAAGATTGGGCATCTCTAAGACACCAACTGAGATTCTCAGTTTTTAGGTCTGCTGGGTTATTTTCGACGAGTCATCGAAGGTTTTCAAGATGCCTAACCTATGACAAGCTCACTCAAAAGAAGGTCAAGTTGGTGGGTGGTGACAAACAAGAAGGCAGCGTTACCATGTTATTGATGGCAGATGTTGTGTGTAGTGCCACCAATCTGGATTTACAGAACGAAAGTTGAAGATTTTTATGCTATAATGCGAATGCTTCAAAGAAGGGTTTGGGCGCTGTGTTGATGAAAGGGAATAGGTTTTTCTTATGCATCACGCCAGTTAACGATCCATGAGGTAAAACTTTACTACTCTATGAATGGAATTGGAGCTCTGAGTAGTGTTGCTCTGAAGTTTTTGAGCAAATATATTGTAATGGTAACAAGTGTTACGGTGTTCATTGATCATAAAGAGTTTTAAGCATTTTCTTTAATCAGAAGGAATTGAACTATGAGTCAAAGCCAGTATGGTTAGTGGTGATTTGTGATTTACGATTGCGATAGTCGTTACTCACCAGGTAGGCAAATCGTGTTGCTGATGCTTTGATGCAGGTAAAGAACGAGAACCAAACGTTAAGAGTTCGCAGCTTTGTCATGACTTTAGATTGACGAAATTCGTCCTTAACGCAAATATTGTATGCTCAGACTGAAGCACGGAAACCAGGAAACATCAAGGAAAGAGGATGTTGGAGGTTTGTGATAGGTATGCTGATTGAAAATGCTAAATTTCCAGAGGCACTTAGAACGGAAAAGTTGGAACCTCGTACGGATGGAACCCTATGCCTCAATGGCAGGAGTTGGTTACCTTGTTATGGCGATTTGCGGACTGTGATCATGCACGAGTCCCACAAATCGAAGTATTCTATCCATCCAGGTTCCGAGAAAATGTATCAAGACGTAAAGAAGCTATATTGGTGGCCCAATATGAAAGCTGATATCGCCACCTATGTTAGCAAGTGCTTGACCTGTGCTAAGGTCAAGGCCGAACATCAGAGACAATCGGGTTTGTTGGTACAACCCGAGATACCTCAATGGAAGTGGGACAATATCACGATGGATTTTGTCACAAAGCTTCCTAAGTCATCACAAGGGTATGACACCATTTGGGTAATCGTTGACCGTCTTACAAAGTCAGCAATCTTTATACCCATGAAAGAAACTGACCCTCTGGAGAAACTAGCGAGAATGTACCTAAAGGAAGTAGTAACAAGGCATGGAATACCGGTCTCGATTATTTGTGATCGTGACCCTAGGTTCGCATCAAATTTCTGGAGGTCACTTCAGAAAGCTTTGGGTACAAGTTTAGATATGAGTACGGCATATCATCCGCAAACTGACGGACAAAGCGAGAGAACCATTCAAACTCTCGAAGATATGCTTAGAGCTTGTGTGATCGACTTTGGAAATGGTTGGGTTAAACATTTGCCATTGGTCGAGTTTTCATACAATAACAGTTATCATGCTAGCATTAAGGCTGCACCCTTTGAGGCACTTTACGGTAGAAAATGTCGTTCGCCTGTTTGTTGGGCTGAGGTTGGAGAAGTTCAACTCACCGGTCCAGAGATAGTACAAGAGACGACTGAGAAAATCATTCAAGTTAAGCAAAGGATGCAAGCCGCTCGTGATAGGCAAAAGAGCTACGCTGATTTGAAGCGTAAGCCGATGGAGTTTGAGGTTGGAGATAAAGTGATGCTCAAGGTTTCGCCTTGGAAAGGGGTTGTACGTTTTGGCAAACGAGGGAAATTAAATCCCAGGTTTGTTGGACCTTTCAAGGTAATAAAAAGGGTTGGAGACGTTGCATACAAGCTCGAGCTTCCTGAGGAGCTGAGCAGAGTTCATAATACATTTCACGTGTCCAACTTAAAGAAGTGTCATGCCGACGAACCCTTAGCCGTTCCGTTGGATGGACTTCATTTTGATGACAAGCTTCAGTTTGTCGAGGAACCTATAGAGATCACAGATCGTGAAGTTAAACGGTTGAAGCGAAGCCGTATCCCATTAGTCAAGGTTCGATGGAACTCCAAGAGAGGTCCAGAGTTTACATGGGAACGCGAAGATCAATTCCGGAAGAAATACCCACATCTGTTCTCAAAGACCGGGCCGTCGTCAAGTGCTGCGTCTTAAGCCTTGAGGACAAGGCTCAGCTAACCGGGGGAGACTATAACACCTCGTGTTTTAGGTCATTGTATGACATTATGTAATTCACAATTTATTTTTAGGGTTTTACGCGTTTGCTCTTAAACCGTAAACGTTAAGTTAAATCGCGTAAACTAAAAATGATCATTCAATGTAAACGGGCATTAAACGATTAAATGTTTACATCAAGCAAGTGTTATATGATTATTATAAGGATAATTAATAACTTTGTTCATCTTATTTTTATTGGCTACGTAAAATGCTTACGTTTCACGATAAAACGCGTTTCGGCATACCCGGAAGCACCAAAACCTAACTACGCTTAAACGAATACCCACGATTACACCCAATACCCAAAATAATAAATATAACATCACATATATGTATATTGTGCCGAAATTTTGAGGATAGAACCAAGAATTAACAACTTGTCCATAATATCTAGATATTTAAGAAATATCTAGGAAACAAACTCTTACACCATAATCAACTTGACTTCTTAACCTTGTGCTAGGGTTAGAAAGTAACCATGGTTAAGTTAATAAGATATTTTTACTATAAATACACTTGCATGCATAAGTAAACTTTACCTAAACTCTTTACTAGCAAAATTCATTTTCTTCCTCTTTTCTAAGCTCCAAAACCCACGGCATTATAAGCTCATATAATCAAACCATACAAAATTTTTCTACAATCCATACAACCCTTTACACATCAATCCTAAGGCATACTAAGGTGTTTGCAAGCATTGGTTCATCATTTGCAAGTATTAAGGAAGAAAAGGAAAGATTAGGGTTTCAAACCTAATCTAGGGTTTATAAGCTTGAAAGCTTTGGTTTTGAGTCTAAGCACGGGTTTAGCATTCATTTCTCATCTCATACATTATCACTAAGGTCTTCTTAATTCCTTTATACTTTTATTTCTTATGATTTTATGTGTTATATGTTAAATATGGCTATAATCACCACTAAGGACTTTTTAATATGTAAAATGAGTTATTATTTATGTTTATGATTTTATGCACTTATTCTTATGTCATATGGTCATATATATCATGGAAAAGTGAAAGTAAAAGTATGTTAACATATGGATTAAGTATAAACATGTTTAGGTTAAATTAGGGTTTTATAAGATTACTTAATCTTCACATATGAAAGTAATGGAAAATAAAGTTGTTAAACTTGTTACAATGAATTTTTAAAGACTATGGATGATCTTGGACTTTATTATAAGTATCACATGTGTTTAAAATAGTTATAAGGGTTTCTATATTAAACTACTAAACTAATTAATACATAAAACAAGGTTTTTATAAAGTTATACACATTTTGGAAAAATAATATCTTAGGGGCTGTTTGTAATTCAAAAATTACATATATGTTTTATGATTTTATAAAATACTACATGTCACAAGGATCGATGGGTCATAAAGAACTCGAAAAACCGATTAATAACGAAGAAGATACGCCATTTACAAGTTTAAGATAGTTAATACTTTTATAAAACAATTTTTATAAAAAGTACTATTCACCACAGAAACTTATACTTTATAAACATCCATAATATGATAAAACTTTCAATTACGAGAGCGTGCTCGAAAGAATCGCTAAAAACGGCGGAGCTATAACGAAGTAAGATACGGTATTTACGGGTTTTGCGTTAATAAGTTATAATGTGTAATGAACAGCGTAAAAACACTATTCACATCAGAATCATGAAAACCTAAAAATGTAATTTTATGATCACTCGTCTTACTACGAAAGCGTGGGGCATAAGAAACGGCCTAAAAACGACAAAGTTATGTCATTTTTGCTAAAGGCGTAATTACAAACGTTTTTACCTTATAAATATGATTTCACTTTATAAATATTATTTTACTAAAACGATTAGTCGGTGATTATACTATATAGAATATTGTGTGGTTATCAAAGTGCTATAATACTAGGGAGTTTCATAATGAGGCCTCTTCGGATGGCGTATCGACGAGTTGTTGGATTTACGATTTAAAGTGTCCTAACTCCTCGTACGTCATGTCATGACCTCTTTAATTATGATAGCCCGAACGATAGTACGATGTAACAACTATAAGATTATATTCAATGTTATTAATTAAAGTACTCAGTACTTATACGACCTTAATTTAAATAGGTTGCATCTATCGTCTTGCGTGACGTTTTATCTGTGATTATTTGGACTATCTGTACTCAAGGTGAGTTCATAGCCCCACTTTTATAGTTTTACGCGATTGCAGCTTGACATAATTCCGTCTGAAAACCTGGAAAGTTTTCCACTTGATATCCCTCGAACACAACTACCGATCCATCAAGTTCGGACCAGTAATTCTGTCTAAAAACCTGGAAAGTTTTCCACTTCAGTTGTAGTCATTAATTGTCCACCAGGAACACCACCAACTTGATATCTCTCGAACACTACAGGCTTCAAATTGGCACGGGCTGCATAAATTGCTGTTGTGTACCCCAGCTGGGCCAGAACCTATTATTGCCAAATTCTCAACACCTTGCCCTGCAAAAATGAAACATTAATATTAAGTCATAGAGGAACCACATTTTATTATTTGCATAATATGGTTTCCAAAAAAATACTCATATTTGACATTAACTAATAGTTTTTTTTAAATGAGCTTTGTTCAGATTTAACATGTCAATCCTAAACGAAAACCAATCAGTGTCAACCCATTTAGACTCGTTCATCGGCTTTCACTAAAAATTTGGATTCATTACGGAGTCTTCAAAGGAGTATTTTGTCCTTGCAATTTAATTGTCTGCAATATCATTAGCAAATGGTTTGTTTTAGAGAGTCAATTTTTAAACAACAATACAACTTCTTATTTGTGATGTTGTTGCAAGAAAACAAAATGTACATCATTAAAGAAAGACAAATTATCCTATAACAATGAACCGTTCATATAATGAGGTATGTCGAAAATGGATTTGGTTCTGTTGGCCCACAACATGTTGTAGTATAAACTTGTTGGCTTTTTGTTATAGTTGCATTCTGTGTCAATATCAGTTGCAACATGATTTAGTATGATATAGAAAGAAAACTAGTTTAGAGGTACATACCTTTTGGCATTTCTTACTTGCAAGCCATCAGCTTTCGACACCGAATGACTGACTAATAACCAACATGACACTTTTATGTTACTAACATCTTCTCGTTACTTCTAACATACCAACATATCACACCACCAAAATGCAATCTAATATCCCATTAATATCTTAAACAAAAAGCTGCATTTTTAGGATAAACAATGAGGTGAAGTTACGCTAAACAATGGAAGTAAATCCATGCCTGCTTGTTGATTATGATGATTTCCAGGTTCGCCACTTTGGGTTTGCTCTAAACTGGTTGCACCAAACGCTCGGCATTCTTCGGTCTTCCTATTGATTTGTCCCCTCGATGGCTACTATTTTATATACAGATAAACTTGTAAGCAATCTCAAACAACCTATTCATTTTTGTTTATACATATGAGTTTACTACCAAAGTCTGAACATTAAATCATTTTCTATAGCTTATATCATTTTAATATCACAAATAAAAACCTTAATATGAAACTTTAGAATCAAGTACCTTCATAAGTGTTTGCTCGAATCAATGATTCCAAAAACCGTTAAATATGCGGCAAAGCCTATTTAGAACCTGCCATTGTCACAACAACGTTATTAAAACAATGAGTATAAAAAAGCGTCAGCAAAGCAGGCATCAGCAAATGCACGCAGGTATCATCAAAGCGATATTTCTTTGATTATCTTAATTACTCTTATTAAACCTAAAAAATTTATAAAATGGTTTTAGTTTTTAATCGCTTTTCTAAGTGCTTATTTATGTATAGCATAGTTTTGAAGCAAATAAGTAGACGCCCAACACTAACACATGACTAGAATCTATCAAAACCCCATAACCGACCAAGAATCTATCAAAGAAAAACACAGGTAACACATGTATACCTAAAAAAATTATGACATATTCAAAATATGGAACAACATACATGCAACTTCAACTCCAAATAATCATGAATTTGAATCCCAATTTATCACCCATTGATGTTTTTTTACGTTTTCTATAGTTATGAATGCTCGTAAGTTATAGTTATGTCAAGATACTATTGCCTGCAAAAAACATTTCCAAACACACCCAAAATTCAGCAATAATTAGCAGTCTCGAACACACCGTAATAACTAAACAATTAGGCATACAATGAGTTGTGTAGGTTGAGTGCCAATGTCAATAAGTAACACAATGAGTAGATCAACATAAAGTAAGAATTTGATAAAAATATACCTGGGAGTTCATATACCAGTGGATAAGCAAACCTTCCTCTTAACCTTGTCATAGTGTCTATAACATCGCCATAGCCTTCTAGTATTATCGTCTGAAATTCCTTCCATAGCTGATATGCCCATCCTAAGACCATGAAAACGCTGCGACTAAATGAATGAAATCATCATCGTCTTTTAAAGAAATCGAGTTCCCATTATGAGCTAAAGCCAAACTACCAACACAAATATGAAGATTTATTAAAGACACATATATTTAAAGGTTTGTTTGAATAAGCTTATAAAGAATTTTGTACCAAATAAATGATCAAATGTGATCCCATTTTCCCTGACATCCAAAATACCAATGCGAACCCGTCATTGCCATGGTTCGAACATGGTTTCTGCATAACTTGCTTCTCAACCCATGGATATGATTCCTTGACCAGCTTTCCATCTATCTGCAAAAGACAAACACAATTAGGCCAAAAAGTTAGTTCAACCAGCCTTTCACTAAAACTAAATTCCAACTTAAAATTACCCAATTCGATCAGTTAAAGAAAAACCTACACATAAATTAGATAAAAAAACCCACCTTGATTCTTATTGTAGAGGTCATTGCATGCAATCTTTTTCTACATCTTCATATGAAAATTCATACTTGCAAACAAAAATCTAAAAATAAAAGAATACTCAAAACTGATGATTTTAATTAGGGTTGTTAAACTTACACCATAGATTTGATTTAGGCATGGAATCAATCACCGCTGAGCACCAATTGCCTTTAATGATTTTAGAGAGAGTTGTTGTGTGCGTGTAAGAGAGAGAGAGAGGGAGAGAGGAAGAAGACGGTGTGTCTGTGTGTGGGAAGATTTAGTGTAAGAGAGAGATAGAGGAAGAAGACGATGGGTGTGTGTGTGGGAGAAGATTCAAGAAGATAAAAGAAGAGTGGGAAAAAAAGGCGGAGCAGGTCAACCCGCCGGAAACATCCAGGTCGGGTCGGTTTGCATTTAATGCATTTATGACCCAACTTCCCCTGATTAATAAAGGTAATAATTGATTCGTGAATCACCTCATAATGAAGAAAAGCAAGATTTAACTTGTAAGTGAACTAAATTTTTAAAATTTTAAAATTTAAATCGAAGGTCTAATAATTTTTGAAGTTTTGTTGAATGTTTATAATCATATCCTCATGTTTTCTATAAGATATTGGACAAATTTGACAAAAAAATGCATGAAAACGTGTTTATTAAAGTTGCACGCCATGTGTTTGTTGAAATGTCTGAATGATATTTTTATACTGTATTAGGGCATCAGTTTGATTATTTGTTTAAGGCATCTGTTTTAATAATGTATTAGGGCAGCTGTTTGTTAAGGCATCTATTTGTTTAAGTTAGGGCATGTGCATTTTTTTATATCACCTGCTGTATTTTTTTGTTAAATGTTTCAAACAGATTTTAATGATAGATATTAATGTATCAATGTGTATGTTTAGTGCATCCATTTGCGTGCATGGGACTCAATGGCTAGTAAGGAAAATATTCTGGTTTATCTTAAATAGTAGGAAAATATTTAAAGGTTTTGGAATTTGCTATTATTGAAATGATCGTTTACTTGACTTTTTAGATCTTAGCTTTTACTAACATGTTAATAAAATAAATTAAGGAGGTGTTTGGCTAGCGTTATGTAAGTGCTTATTGGCTTATTGTGCTATCAAAATACGAGAAGCTTTGCATAAGATAGTGCCTATTAGCTTTGTGAGTTTAAGCTATATTCTGATAGCACACATTCTCGCATTAGAATATTTTTTACAAAGCCCAATATGCTTAGTCAAACACCTGGTAAAACATAAATTTATTTATATTTTTGAAATGTGTTATTTAATTGTTTGGTTATTAGAAATTGCTTGTCTTTCTAAATAAACTGTTTAGCCGAGTTACATGTTATACTTTGTCGTATGATCATGATGGTTGGAAGTTATTGCTGATGTGTTCTGATAAAGAACCATGTACACATTTTTAGTAGAACATGTTATTCTAATCTTATATCAAATATCGTGTGCTCGTGTGTCTTGATAGTAGTAGCTATTATTTCGTATGTGTTTTATATTCCTTTGTTATTGATTATGATGCAGATATGCTAAAAGGCAGGTTCATACATAAGAAATTCTTGTAGACCAGCAGCGTTTGTTAGTTACTGATTGAAAACTAAATAATGCAGACATTGGCCAAAAGGCATCCACACGGAAGGACCTCTTCGAGACCAGTAACACATATTAGTTACTAAAAACCAGATTATATAGATATTTATCATGACAGACACTAGAAAGACCATCACTTTGGAATTCAAAAGGCTCTCACACTCTTGGTAATGTGAAATTCATGATCCAGGAGAAAAAAAGGTATTACCTTATACCGTTAGAAACTTTTCTTTGCCGAAGAGCAACTCATGGAAAGCTTTATCCATGATGACTACTACATCCATAACAATTGATTGTTAAATGTGACATAACTGAAGAATGCAAATATGAATACAATTCATAAAATATTTAGGGCATCATTTCATAAATATTTTAGGGCATCTGTTTAAAAATACATTAAGGCATCAGGATATCATGAAAACTATTAAATATGCAGACTATTAGATTTAAGAAATTTGTTTATTAATATTCGGGCATCTGTTTGTTAATATTAGGGCATCTGTTTGAAATGAATTAGGGCATCTATTTAGTTAATTTTAAGCGTATGTATGGCACATGTTTATGAATAAATGTTTTTGGTAAATTGGTGTTTTATGTGTTTTTATATGCATCTGTTTGTAATGTTTAAGGAATATGTTTGGTTAAATTTAAGGCGTATGTTTGGTTAATTTAAGGCATTTGAAATTGACGACTAGAAATAAATGAAGTGTTGCATGCTTTTTCAGTTGAGCTGTTTCTGCAAATGACTAGAAATAAATGAAGTGTCCTCACGTAGTTTTTGGTGTTTGGTTTCGTATGGGTGACTGTGATAGACCTGATATGGATTTCAATAAAAGTTTTGTTTCGAGTATTCGTATACAAGTATGGTTGAACAATGAAAAATGTTATTCGTGCATGGTGTGTGGTTTTATGGCTATGCGGAAGATGTTTTTGCTGCATATGCTGTGATTGTTTCTTTGTTAGATATTTGTATGGTATGGGTCACCTGGGTTTTTTTTTGGGTAAAGGTTTACCTCGGTAAATTATATTAATCACAGAAAAGTTAAGTACAATGGAATGTAGCTGAGATGCTACATTAACCTCAAGCAATAGCTTGAACTTCTATGGGTCACCTGGGTTTGGGTATGTATATATGGCGTGGGCATATGTTTGTTTAGTATAAGGCATCTGTTTGTTAAATTTAAGGCATCTGTTTGTTTAGTTTACTGCATATGTTTGTTTAGTATAAGGCTTATACTTGTTTATTTTAAGGCATCTCTATGAATACATTAAGGCGTCTGTTTGTTTATTTTAAGGCATCTATGTGAATATATTAAGGCATATGTGATAAATTAAAAGCATTTGTTTATTAAATTTAAGGCATTTGTTTGTTAAATTTAAGGCATCTGTTTGTTTAGTTTAATGCATATGTTTGTTTAGTATAAGGCATGTGCTTGTTTAGTTTAAGGCATCTCTGTGAATACATTAAGGCATCTTTTTGTTTATTTTAAGGCATCTGTGTGAATCTCTTAATGCATATGTGATAAATTAAAAGCATTTGTTTGTTAAATTTAAAGCATCTGTTTGTTAAATTTAAGGCATCTATTTGTTTAGTGTAAGGCATCTGTTTGTTTAACATAATTGATTATTATATGATATGATAATAAAAAATACTTTGTAATTAATTAAAATTTTTGTTTTAGCTATGGAACGACTTCAACCAAGGATATCAGCTTCTTCGGAGAAAATATCTTGTAAAGATGCTAATAACGAAAATCAACGAAAAAGTAGGTGAAGACGATAAAGAAGCAAAGGAATACGACCGATACAACAAAAACCAAAAGCGCGTTTTCAATGAACATGCTTTCAGAAAACTTCAACCAAGGGTATCAAAGTACTATAGTGAGAATGAGGAAAAACTCAAGCAAGCACAAAGCTTTTTTCCAAAAATCAATGTTGCAAACAATATGATTTAATAATCTAGAAATATGCACTATATCATGTAGCATACTATGCTGTTAGAACTCGTTGTTTAGATACTTGATATTTTGGATATAAATATGCAAATCAAATGATATTATGGCACTCAGTTTTCTGTGTATATTTGGTTATCAGTGTACTATCAAGTTGGTGTTGGTTTTGTGATATTTATTAGTTAATAACCATACATATGCATGTTTTAAGTATAGAAAGAAAGAAGTGTTTGTATAACAAGAACATGGTGGGCCTGATAAACATTATACGTTGTAAAATAATGATATGAAAGGGAGATCACATATAACTGGTTACGATATCGATTCGAAAAAATATCATATGTTTGGTATACTTTGGGGGCATCTGTTTGATGTATACTAAACATATGTTTTATATGTTTATGTAATTGAAAGACTGGTGTATAAAGTATGAAATAAACATATGTTTGATACAGTTTAGGGCATCTGTGTGTATAACAAATAGGGCATCTGTATGGTATATAATGAGCATGTATTTATAGCATCTGATTGATACAAGTTAAGGCATGTGTGTTTATAACAAAAAGGGCATCATAACTTTTAAAAAGGTAAGTTTAGTACATAAATGTAATTCATAACATTTATAAAATATTTTAAACCTAGTGCATTAAAATAATAATAATAATAATAATAATAATAAACATCGTCATAATGTTGTGCGTGATACTCTTGTCGACATATGTTATCGTTCTAGATTTCAGCTGGTAAGGAAGTTGATATCGAGTTAGATGGGGGGCGTGACAAACCATTACGTCCAGCAGATATGTTACTTTACTCGTGGGATGAAGGACTTGATGTGTGTGTGGATCTGACTGGATCTTCACCTTTGACATAAACCGGGATGGTTGATTTCGTACCCGGTCGGGCCGTAATTGATGCTGCACAACGTAAACGCGTTAAGTATAAAGAACAATCAAATAACATACATGAAAAGAGAAAGAGAGGTGGTTTTAGAGAGAGAGTGGTTGGATGAACATTTTAGAGAGATAAAGAAACATGAAAGGAAACTTGTATTATGTGTGTGAAATAATGAACAACCAACCACCTCTCCAAGGCATGGAGAGGTGTATAAATACCACCTATGGTGGTCGGCTAGAGGCTTAGGCCTATGGGCTTTCCATGGGCTTTTGCTTATCTTTGGCCCGGTTAGCTTACTACATAATACTTTGTGGACTACGAGCTAGAAACGTAAAATACGTGGAGTGACCGATCCTTTTTTGGATTCCTAACAATCTCCCCCTAAGGGAGGTCACTCCAATTTACAAAAACTTAAGCTCTACATTCTATGAATGTCTTTAATCTTTAGCTCGTAGTCTTGTTATCATGTTCATTATCTTATGAATCTTGATGTAGCAATCTTTAGACTTTTAGGCTTTAGCTTGTCTCTTGTTCTTGACTTGTATGTGATCTTTTGAGCTTCTTAAGATCATCAACCAAGCATAATCTCTCTTCGCCATCTTGTAATCTTTGCCTTCTTGTGATCTTGTGACTTCTGGACTGACATGCTCATACTGTTCTTGATGTTTGAAAGCGTGTGTAACCATCTTTTTTGATATTCTTTAACTTTAACACTTCGCACTTCGAGAAAGACGTTCGGTATCAGAGTGACAGAAACTTCTTTGACTTTAATACTTCGTCACTTCAAGAAAGACGTACGGTATCAGAGTTGCAGAAGTTTTGAAACATGTACTTGAGCTTTCATGATGTCTTTATATTTGTCGGTCGGGTATGAGCATGTGGTTATGAATCTTTAAGACAACTGAAATCAGGTACCTTCACCTCCATCTTTAAGTATCTTGCATTAAAACAGTTAACAATAAAGCGGGGGGACGAATATGGCTTTGTTATTCGCCCGTGTTTGGTTGGAGTAACCTTTGAATCCGTGAGGATCGACATGTGATTAGGTAGATTCAATTTAAGAAGAATCTCCTTGACAAGATTTCCAGCTTGCAGTATTAAATCTTTCTAACACACGTGTATTAGATTCATCAAACTCAGCATGTTCTTATCACCGGAGCGTCTCAAAGTAGACGACACGATAAGAGTGAACCAGTGAGTTACTGTCTCACCGATTGAATAGAAAAATTGATTTGAAAATCAATCGACGCGTTACTTGCTAAAGTGGTTTTGTAACACATCGAAAGTGTTAATCATTTCAAAAGTTCATCATTAATCGTCAATTCATATACTGGAATAAGTTTTATTCTTGTAGAATCGCACCATCGTTTCTTTCCAGTTGTCACAAGTTTGATTCAT
>BQNB010023164.1:0-16598 GCA_026074375.1 Tanacetum coccineum | reverse complement strand
GTTTTGGATGAAATCATTGAACCTTTAGTTAGAACTGAAGGTTCAGGTTTTGAATCAATGTTTAGCATACCTAGTTCAACAATCCATCTTTTGAAAGTTGGCTTATCCAGAGGCTTGGTGAAGATATTAACAAGTTGATATTGAGTGGGAATGAAATGTAATTCAATGTCCCCTTTGAGAATGTGATATCTGATAGAATGATATTTGATATCAATATGCTTTGTTGTTGAGTGCAAAACTAGATTGTTTGAAATTTGCAATAGCACTTGTGTTATCGCAAAAGATAGGTACCCTTTCATATATGATGTCATAGTCAGTAAGTTGACTCTTCATCCATAGTATGTTGGCACAACATCCAGTAGCAGCTACATATTCAGCTTCAGCTGAAGACATAGCCACATATTGTTGTTTTTAGCACTCCAGCAGACAAGTTTGCCTCTTAGCAACTGACAGGCACCTGAAGTGCTTTTTCTGTCCATGTTGCATCCAACATAGTTTAGAGTTTGAGTATCCTTTTAGGTGAAAACCTGAACACTTTGGATACCAAAGACCAAGACTAAGAGTACCTTTTAGGTACCTGAAGATTCTCTTAACATCAATAAGGTGGGATTCCTTAGGATTTGCTTGATATCTTGCACAAAGACAAGTTGAGAATTGAATGTCAGGTCTGCTTGCAGTTAGGTATAGTAGTGATCCAATCATACCTCTATACTGAGTCTTATTTACAGCTTTTCCATTAAGATCATGTCCTAACTTGTTAGGGGGTACCATTGGAGTTTTCATTGATGAACCATTTATGTCATATTTTTTCAGATGATCCTTGACATATTTTTCTTGTTTGATTGAATGCCTCTTTCAGATTGTTTAATCTGAAATCCAAGAAAATAGGTGAGGACACCCATCATGCTTATTTTGTATCTTTGAGTCATCATTTTAGCAAACTGTTTGCATAATTTTGTGCTGGTGGACCCAAAGATAACGTCATTAACATAGATTTGCACCAAAATCACATCAATTTGAGTTTTGGAGACAAACAGAGTGTTGTCTATATTATCTCTTACAAACTTGTGTTCAATGAGTTAGGTTGAGAGAGTTTCATACCATGCTCTTGGAGCTTGTTTAAGTCCATAAAGGGCTTTGTCCAATTTGCACACATGGTTGAGGAACTCACTGCTCTCAAAACCTGGAGGTTGTTTGACATAAACTTCTTTTAGTTTACTAGTATGTGCTTAATTACACATACCATTTTCCACTAAAAACGGACTTAATTGACCAAAAACGTACCAAAAATACATTGTATTTGTATGTTTTGCATTTGTATTGTGCAGGTAACGGATATCTAAAAAAAGGACAAAATCAAAGCCAAAACGACAAAACCGAGCACGAGAACGGAAAGACCGTGAGAAGTCAAAAAGACAAAGTCAAAGTCAACAAAAAAGTCAAAGTCAAAGTCAACCCCGGGAAGTGGCATTGGAAAAAGCATCGAAAACAGAACCCAAAAACCTAAATTGTCAAAAGTGGGCCCACCCGTACCCACCTAGTGGGCCCGGGTCAGCCCACTTATATATTATAAACCTTATAAAAACCAAAAAGCCCAAGTCCTTTTCTTTTATAATACCCGGCCCAATACACTAGCCCAAACCCATCTTCCCTTTATAACAAGCCTGTCCACCCGTTACCCCTTAACCTTTACACCGTTAGTCCTTTAAGGACTAACAGTGCAAACCATTTACAAACCTCAAGGACCAAATTTGCAAAGTTCAAGGACTATGATTGCAATAGTTATACACACTCTCATGGACCAACCTTGCCATTTTCCCTATCTTTTAAAAATCGCGCGAACACTGTACATCTTCCTGAGTGTGTCCTTTCCTCACTAACAGCCAAAACACTATTCCCCTTTCTTCTCCCCTTTGTCGACCAACTCCTATACACACCTTATCCCACCACACAAACCAACAAATGACACCTTGGCAATCCTTAGCATTTCCATTCGTCAAGGAATAAGGACAAAAGATCAAGGGTAGCGATGATAGAACTTGGGCTCTACTCAAAATTAATGGCCAAGATTGCCTTTTGAAGGCTCTCACACAACAAGCACACCCGCAGGAGCTCTCATAAAGAAAGCACAAGACCTAGAACCTTCATTAGCTTAGTATAAATAGGACTCATTTGTAAGCCTTTGGGGCACTTAGTTTTTCACCTAGTTGTAATTTTCAGCTTATTTTTAGTGTAACCTTTTAATATTGTAATGTTTTTTTTATGAATTAATGAAATTTCAAGTTTTAGCTTAAAACCAGTTTTACTCATTTGTGTTCAAAGTTATCAAGAATCTTGCATAAGCTTTTATAAGATCTTATTTAAGCATATTATTAAGTTGTTTTCATTTAAATATAAAGTATTTAAGAAAATTTTACAAAAACACAAAAATATCCACCCTCAAATACCACAGCTTAATGGATGATAAGCCAAACTTGGATGGGCTTATGGACAATACTAGCTTGTCTTTTGACAAGCTAGAGCTTGTAGATTAGCTTATTTATAAGCTTGATTGCCCTGTTTTGAGCAAGGGCCTTTGTAAGTTCCATTTTCTTTCATTTTTAAGCTTTTACTGTAGCATTGCTTATTAGTGCTTATTCCTGCTTATTGTTTGCTATTATCTGTTTATTTATGCTTATTTGTGTTGTTGATTGCTTATTTATGCCTGCTTATAGTTTAGATATCATTTGTTTAAAGTTTTCTTAAAAATCTGTCTTAAAGTAGCTTAGTATTGCATAATCTGTTTCAGCTTATTTGAGTGCTTATTGGTTATTGAAATTTGCTTAATATTGTTTGTTTAACTTATTTAATATCTGGTCTTTTGAATTTGTGCTTTAAATCAGCATTAATCTCTTTAAAAATGCCAAAACAGTTTTTTAGGAGTGTTTGGGTCAAGCTTTAAAATGGGTCAAAATGGGTCAAAAATAAATTTATGCTTTTGAGTCAACTTTGATTAGATAATATTAGTAATAAAAATCAGTTTATGTGAGTTTTTAAGTTTTTAATCTCAAAATCATAGCTTAATATACATCTTGTTTGAATCTGTTGGTTTTAAGTTGTTCATAACAGCTTATAGATTTAGATTTTAAAAAAGTGGTATTTTAAGATTGTTTTTGTGTTCATTAGAGTGTTAAAGTAAGTTAGGAACCAAGCTTTTAAGGCCTGCATTGTTGTTTTGTGTTTTGCAAAAGTCTGTCAAAAATTTGCTAAGTGTTAAAAAAAATTGAAAAAATGCTTTTTCATTTGCTTTCTATGGCTTATTGTGAATTTCAAACTCTCTTTTGATTGTTGATATGTGTTCTTTGAGGTCCAAAGTTAATCTGTTTGTGGGTTATAAGTTCATAAGGTTCTGTTTAAGTGCTTATTTTTAAGCTCAAAAGTGGTGTTTTGTGAAAATTGCAAAAAAATTTCTAAGTGTTGAATCTGTGTGAAATAGCTTTTTCATTAAGCTTTTTAAGGGCTTATTTGAATTTCAAACTCATTTCTCTTTGTTGCTTATTGTAGCTTTTTGGCCAAGCTTTTTAGTGGTATAAGCCACTAAGCCATAAGGATCTGTTTGCTAGCTTATTTTTAAGCTAGAAAAGTCCCCTTGTGGCTGTTTGCTTAACAGTTTGGCCAAAAAGCTCTTTTGCTTATTTAGGCTTATTTGCTTATTTCATTTGCTTAATTTAGGTTTAGTATAGCTTATTAGGTTAGTTTAAGTCCATTTTAGCTTATTCCCTTCAGTTTAGAGCTTATTTAAGCTTATTTGCATTTTAGCTTAAAAATCTTAAGTTTTAAAGCCTTTTTAAGTATTCTGTCATTTTAGCTTATTTTAGTTGCTTAATTTTGTTCAAAAATGCTTTTTAAGTATAGCTTATTATATGTGTTAGTTTATTCTTCTTTTTCATTGAGATATAGGCCACTGTACACTCGACACAAGAGCGCGCACCTGTTTGATTGCCTTTCTAGATGCTTGAATTGCAAACAGTTTTGCCATTTTATCACTTAGTGTAGTTTAGCTTATTCTGTCACTTTATCAGCTTATTTTTGCCAGAGGTGAGCAAGACCTCGCAACCCCGGGACCTCACCCCTACTCACCAAACGTTTTTACACACAACACACACTACCAATCGCCCTTGGGTCTTTTTCGGTTTTAACTTGCAATATTAATCTTTTATAGACGTTTTGAGCCCTTTTTGTTTAATAAGCTGTTTTAGCTTATTTAACAGCTTATTTGATAAGAGCATTTTACTCCCCCTTAATTTTATAATTTTTCATTGTTTCAATGCATTTTTAGGATTTTTCTTCAAAGAAATTTTTAATAATTTGTTTAGTATTTTTTAATCATTTTAATTTCTTAAAATCTTTTAATTCATAAACATTAATAAAAAAATGTTTTTCCTTGTCAAAAAATATAATTCTTTTTTAGAAAATTTTCTTTTAATCGTTAGGACTAGGAAAATAGATTGCTTTCGTAGGGTGAAAATTACAAAAATTTGATTGTAAAAGGCGAACCAGGGATTGCTCGAAAAATCCCGTTTACGTTCCTTTTCGGTGTTTTTAGCTTAAATCACTTACTTTTTGGTCTAGTTTTCTTCTAGTTTCTTATATTCTAGTTAATAGGACTTAAAAAGATCCAAAGAGCATTTATCAATCTCTCTCACAGAGACTTCAATTTGCCTATTTACGCGACGTTCTTTCATAGTCGCGTTTTTAGGATCCCCGTTTTGAGTTTTCAACGTTTACAAAAACTTGTTTTGTCTTTTAATTGAGTTTTTAAGTCGTTTGCATAATTTTCCCATAAGTTATAGAAACCAATTCTTAAATCATTGTTCCCATTCAAGCTGATCGCGATATCTATCTACAAAAAACGACTCTTGACTTTCAATTGCATTCCTCGTTGGGGATAACGACCCGGGAATCAAACCATTCCGGATTTACTACAAATTGAGATAAATTCTTTATCTTCTCTATTTATATATTTAATAACCATTATTAACCTATTTACGCCTATACTATATTATTAAAATATATAAAAGGGTTGAGTGTTCTCTATCTTCTTGTCAAATTTTCTGCGTGCTGCCGCATTGCCGGAGGATTGCACTCACGATTGAAGTCGTTGCGCTTTCTGACAATATCTTATATGCGATGTTTGATTAGCATCCTTCCAGTAGCTGAGAAGTCTTATTCTTTGTTTATATCATCCATAAAACGAAAAATCTACAAAAAGATTTATCTTTCTTTTATATTAGTATTTATATATATATTAAACTTTCTCATAATAAACTCTTCATATCATAATCGTAATAATATAATATCAAATTTAAAATCTATATGATAGTATATAGTATATACTTAAGTATATAAACATTGTCATAAAAAGAAATCAATTCACCATCAATATAATCACTTTTTAATTGGAAAGTATTATCATTAATAAGTTCCGAACCAAAAGATCAAAAACATACCTTTTGTTCTCTCGCGAGGTAGCGGTTCACCTATTAAAAGTTTAAACAAACTATAGAAGGGGTATAACGGCGGGTCGTTACAAGGAACTCACCGAACCCCTATACAGAGAGACAAATTTTTCGAAACAAAATATAGGTGATTATAAAATACAAAGCGATATGTGTAATATCAATAAGCCTTCGAGCTTCTCCTACTCCTCTCTCCCTCTCTAGTTGCGCGTTACTTTCTCTTGGAATGAGTTACCGAGAGTAAGCTGTTGAGACATTCACCTAAGCCGTCAGTCTAAGAGTGTCTTATCTCATTGTCGTAATTAAAATAAATTGTGAATACATTGCAGTCTCGAAACAAACAACCAAAAAAAAACATTATGCGTATACATTTTCTTTTTCATATACCATTTATCAATGCATGCGCACAATCGTTCTTCAATCCCGTAATTCTATACCGCAACAACAACAAAGTCCACCTTCGACTTCTTCGATGAACCATTAATAATCTTGTGAACACTAAGCAAAAATCAAGCTCCTCCCGTAACAGTAACGCAATTCTGGGCTTATACCATTGTACTATGGCTAATCTGCGCTACCGAACCCCATCCCACCCAGGGAGTTACGAGGAAGCCATCGTTGTTCCCGAGATCACCGCGCGAGACACAAACTGTGAGCGTAAAGCACACGTTTGCAACCTCTTTTTCACAACCAACAATTTTTTTTTGACATACAAAGAAGACCCCATGCTCACATTCGTTATTTCAACAAGATCCACGTTCACGTTGAAGTTCACTCGAACGTCCCGAGTAACGTCGGTTAACTTAATCTTTTCCCATTTTTCCCTCGAGTGGTGCCGCCCGAATTTGGCTTGAAAAATGCAACCCCCGCGATCGATTCTACATGGATACTTGTAATTCGAACAAATTCATAAACAAATCTACCTTCCCTTCCCCATAAAACAACAAACCTTCAAAAGAAAATCACGAGATTTTCTCTACAACGATTTTGATGACACTCATTTTCTCATGAGGCATGCGCGGACCGATTCAATGATCTTCTTTCAGGCATGCCCACATCATGGATTTCTCGAATTACATCAACTCGATACTTTTTCTACAATGCTTTGAAACTCTCAAGATCAAGATTCGTTGAATTCCGCCGTGGGTGGGTAATTCTTTGGATAAAATGCCCCGTGATTAAACCTTCTAAAAATCATTAAAAAAAAAAGGCATATCCAAAGTTCGTAATTCACGTAACAAACCGGTTGTTGCCAAAGTGAGTGCGAGCAATTCTACCCTCGGGATTTCTCCCGATGTTGCCGAACTTAAAGATATGGTGAAAGCTTTACTTCTCGATATGAAAAACCAATCCAAGCTCCGCTACCCGTAAATGCAGTCGAGAAAGTGTGTTACTTGCGGTGGAGCTCATTCTTACCTTTACTTAACTCGAAAAAATCTGTCCCGCCACCCAAGCTGGCAAACAGTAATTATAACGAGACAAATAATCAAGAATAGTTTCTCAAGCCCCCAATTCCTCCGCGGCTAATTTTTCACATCAATCAATCAAGGACGAACAAATTTGAAACATAGTTAACCTAGATGCGCATCAGCGCGGACCAATCGTTGGATTACCCGACGCGCCCAATGCATTGCTTAAATTCAAATTGCAACCACAATCAATCTCACAAGATAATTCGCAAGCCTTGTGGCATTTCTGGCAAGCACCGGTGATTCCCTCCGGTTCAATACAACCAGGGAAGGAAGGGGGGGGTAGAAGTTGCAACCCACTTACACCCGGGCCCAACGTCCCGTGGACCGATCCCTTCCCGTACTTAACTACGTCCTAATACACAATCCCTGCGTTGGCAACTCTCACACCCCAAAAAGCCTCCTCGTCATAAAATTTTTTTATGGAGACAAAGTCACGAGGACCCTCTGATTAAATCACCCAAACCAAAGTAGAACACCGTCCCCTCCCGAATTTCAACCGTCTATGTCGCATACCCTTCCCCAAGCCATAAAATCATGACTCTCACTGCTGCTCCCTATTACTCACAACCCAAAGCACTTAAAACGACATAGGTGGGTGTAATCGGAGTAATAAAACAGCGCAATGATGTGTGCGCCCATTTTACATATCCCGCCGCACCCCCGCCCACACCCCACGCCCCCCCCCTCCCTCCCCACGACCCTCCGCCCCTCGCCCTCCCAGAAAACGGGCTACATTATCCTATTCCAACAACCCATTTCAAAACCAAACACGATCGCGAACCCTCACACGGATACCACGGCGCCACAAACTCCTGCAGCAACGAATTTCCAAGGAGAAACCCCCTATCCCCCCACCACACCACACCCCCCCCCATCCCCCACCAACCCCCTCCCCCCCCCACCCCCACCCCCCACCCACCCTCCCCCCTACCCCCCAAAACACAACCATACCCCCTCAACCATAAACCGCCCCCAACACATCATACACCCCACTCCCCACCCCCCCCCCCACCCCCCTCCACCCCTCCCCCCCACCCCTGCACCCCCCCCCCCCCCCCCCTCGCCCCCAACCCACCCCCCCAGCTATCCCCACCATCGTAAGCCCACGCGCAGCCCCGACACCCCCCTCACCTCCCCCCCATCAAACCCCCCCCAACCACCCTCCCCCTGACACGCCCTGCCCCCCACCTCCCCTCCGATCTCCGCACCTCCCCCCACCAACCCCCTCCCCTCCCCCGTCCCATTGTGTGCCCCCCCCGACCGCCCCCCCCCCCCCCCCCCACCCCCCCCCCCCCCCCCTCCCTCCCCCCCCCCCCCTCACCAAACAAACCCCACACCCTTCCCCTCCCCCCCCCCCCACCCGCGCACGCACACTCGATAACAACCCAGCCCAAAACCCCCCCACCACTATCGCCCCCAACACCCCTCCCTTCACCCCTCAACCACCCCACTCCACCCCCCACTCAACCTCTCCACCACACACTCCTCCCCCCCGTCTCACCCCGCCAAAAACCACCTCACCCCCCCCTCCTCTCCACACCTCACGGCATGGTCCCCCCGTCAAAAAACTGGATTTTATTAACAAGACTGGAGTATCCCCTGAAAACCCCCATCCAAATAAATCAATAAATATCCATAAAATTCTCCCCCCCCCCCTCCCTCCCACCACACCCCTCCCCCTCCCACGCCCCCCCCCCCCCCCCACCCCCCCCTCCCCCCCAACAAAATCGCCACCCCCCCACACCGTACCCTCCCGCCCCCCTACCCCCCATCCTCGGCCTCCCAAAACGCCCCCTCCCCTCCCCACCATCACCCGAGGCCCCCCCCCCCCCCACACCCCCCCCCTACCACACACCCCATATTTATCTTCCTACGCAAAATTAGTATCTCCACTTTATTCTCCCCCCCCCACAACCCCCCCCTCTAATATTATCTACCCTTCCCCCCCCCCCCCCCCCTGTAACTCCCTCCCACCCGCCCCCCCCCTAACTAGATATCTTCCCCCCCCCGAAAACCCCTACCTCCTCCTTCACCAACCTCCCCCCCCACTAAAAAACCTAAACTCCCACCCCCCCCCTCCCCCCCCGCGCCCTTATCTAACCGTTAACCCCACCCGCGCGAACCATCAGCAGAACAAGGAACCCCCACCCCCCCCTAACTAGGCCCTCCCCCACAATCTTTCCCACCCCACCCCCCCCCCCCCTACATAAACTCCCCCGCCACCACCATACTTCCAACCCCAACCTTCCCAAAAATATAAAAAAATGAGCACCCAGCAAGAGCCAAGTTGTAATATTCATGGGAGATACTCCTACACACATCGTTTGGATCTCTCATCATTTTTTTCCACGTAAGTGCATGTTAGATTCTTACACAATTATTCTTGCTAGCAACGTTTATCATGACAATATTCAAGAATACGTCTCTCAAGCCGCCACGGCTAATTTCAATCAAGGAAATACCGGTTACCAACCCCCGATTGCAAATCAAATTCGACCTCCCGGTTTTCCTCCCGTTCAACAAAACTAAGGTAATAATCAAAATGGTTACAACCAAAACCGGGGGAATAATTACAACCAAGGCTAAATTTATCGACCTTCGATTAATCAACCTCCGGCTTACCAAGCCCCACCTTACCAAGCTCCCGCTCCTCAAACACAAGGTGTGTCCAAGGATGATTTTCAAAACTACGTCAAAGCTAATGATGCAGTTATGAGAAATATGCAAAATCAAAATCAAATGACCAATTTAACGAACATGCTTACCAAGTTCGTGAATTCCAATACCGCTTCTACTTCAGGTTCAGGGACACTCCCTAGTAATACCATTACTAACCCGAAGGAAGATTTGAAGGGTATTACCACCCGAAGCGGTGTTGCTTATCAAGGACCCACGATTCCTACTACTTCTTCTTCTCCTCCTAAAGTAGTGGAACGTGAAACCGAGGTGACAAAGGACACGGTGCCTCCTACTAATAACGGAAGTACCAAAGACGTCCAACCTCCGGTTGTCCAAGTTCAACCTCAAGTACCAAATTCTGAGCCCGTTGTTGCTCCCGTTAGTGCTCCGAAGCCTAACCCGAAACCATCAATTCCATATCCGTCTAGACTTAATGACCAAAAGATCCGCGAAAAAGCTAACAATCAAATTGAGAAATTTTACCAAATCTTTCAAGATTTGCATTTCGACATTAGCTTCGCGGATGCTTTAATTCTCATGCCTAAATTTGCTTCGACACTTAAGAGTTTAATCAGTAACAAAGAAAAATTGTTTGAATTGGCTAGAACTCCGTTGAATGAGCATTGCTCGGCGGTTCTCCTCAAAAAGTTACCCGAAAAACTTAGAGACCCCGGCAAATTTCTCATACCGTGTGATTTTCTCGGAATGGATGAATGCTTAGCCTTGGCCGATCTTGGCGCTAGCATAAATCTCATGCCATTATCCGTGTGGAAAAAGCTTTCTCTTCCGGAGCTCACTCCTACTTGTATGACTCTTGAACTTGCGGACCGTTCGATCTCCCAACCGATCGGTATCACCGAAGATGTCTACGTAAAAGTAGGAAAGTTCCAATTCCCGGCCGACTTTGTAGTCGTAGACTTTGATGCCGATCCCCGAGTCCCCCTAATTCTTGAGAGATCCTTCTTAAAGACCGGACGTGCTTTGATTGATGTTTACGAAGGAGAATTAACTCTTCGTGTTGGAAAAGAAGCCGTAACATTCAATCTTGATCAAACTTCGAGATACTCCTCTAATTATGATGATAATTCGGTTAACCGAATCGACGTCATTGAAATGGCTTGTGAGGAGTATTCTCAAGAAGTTCTCGGTTTCTCCGATGTGATCGCGAGTGGCAATCCCACTCCTTATTATGACCCGATCGTTTCTACCTCTTCTCCGACTCTCACTCCCTTCGGGGATAGTGATTTTCTTCTCGAGGAAGTCGACGCTTTCCTCGCTCTTGAAGATGATCCAACTTCACCGGAAGTTGATGATCTTATTGATGAAATGAGAGGGGATATTCTTCTTCTTGAATCATTTCTCAATGATGATCCATCATTACCCCCTCCCACTCAAGGAAATTATTTTCCTGAAATTCAAAAAGAACTTAAAGTTTGTGAAGCTAAAAATGATAAATCTTCAATTGATGAACCTCCCGAGGTCGAACTCAAGGACTTACCTCCTCATCTCGAATACGCATTTTTGGAAGGTGACAACAAGTTGCCCGTCATAATTGCTAAAGACTTGAGTGTCGAGGAAAAAGCCGCTCTCATAAAGGTTTTGAAGTCACACAAGTGAGCCATCGCTTGGAAACTCTCCGACATTAAGGGTATTAACCCAGAATTTTGTACTCACAAGATTCTTATGGAAGAGGACTACAAACCGGCGGTCCAACACCAAAGACGGGTGAATTCGAAAATCCATGATGTCATCAAAAAGGAGGTTGAAAAACTTTTTGACGCCAGATTAATTTACCTGATCTCGGATAGTCTTTGGGTGAGCCCTGTACATTGCGTATCGAAAAGGTGGCTTTACCGTTGTTGAAAATGATGAAAACTAGTTAATTACTACTCGATTGGTTAAGGGATGGCGTGTATGCATTGACTGCCGAAAGTTAAATGAAGCCACCCGTAAAGACCAGTTTCCATTACCGTTTATGGATCAAATGCTTGAGAGATAGCGTGTGCCGCGCGGAGTACTATTGTTTTCTCGATGGTTTCTCGGGTTACTTTCAAATTCCCATCGACCCTCATAATCAAGAAAAGACAACATTCACGTGTCCTTATGAAATGTTGGCCTACCGTCGCATGCCTTTCGGCTTATACAATGCATCGGGCACGTTCCAAAGGTATATGATGGCTATCTTTCATGATATGATCCAAAAAATTATGGAAGTCTTCATGGATGACTTTTTGGTCTTTAGAAATTCATTCAGAAATTGTCTCTCTCGTGTGGACAAGATGCTCAAAAGGTGTGAAGACACAATCTTGTCTAAAATGGAAAAAGCAGTCATTTTTTTTTTTTATGATTAAGGAAGGCCATTGTCCTTGTCATAAGATTTCCAAAAATGGGATTGAGGTTGATAAAGCCAATGTAGATGTAATTGCTAAGTTACCTCATCCCACCACCGTAAGGGTGTTCGGAGTTTTCTCGGCCATGCCAGTTTCTACCGACGGTTCATTAAGGATTTTTCCAAAATTTCCCGACCGATGACTCATATTCTCAAGAAAAATACTTTGTTCATCTTCTCCAATAAATGTATTCAAGCTTTTAAAACGTTAAAGAAAAAACTTACCAAAGCTCCAGTCTTGATTGCCCCCGACTGGGACCTACCCTTTGAGCTTATCGGCGGGGTAATCCAGGTGGTGCAGGTAAAATCTGACGAGTTAAGATGGTTGAAATCTCAGTAGTGATGTCTCTTGAATGGGATGTGATGTATCAGGCGTCCACTTGTCGGATGAATCAGATGCAAAATGAATGAGAATGTGTACAGTCAAGTGGGAGCAATAGATGGTATAGTGGGTACAATGGGTGAAATAGTGGGTGTATCAGTGGAGTGTCATCATGAATGATGGGTAAATCAATAGTAAGTGCGGTGGCTAGACCAGTAGTAGGGATCGTACCAAACAAGATAACTCGAGCAGAGGACGTCCCCACGCTCTCCTCTGATGAGTCCGACGAAATCGAGATGACTGAAAAAAACCATGACCTACACAAGCAACAGTTCATATAAATCCCTTTATATCAACCATGCATCATGCAGGTGAAAATTAAATAGGTATAATACAATTGTAATAATGATTATGCAAATTATATAGAGCAATATGAAATTATCGGGTACGTAAAATAATAACATTATAATTATCATATACGTAAGGCAAGATGGGATCATGTAAGGGCACAATTAATTCACATAGGGATCACATACTGGTTATAGACCAGGCCTATATATTCTACTTGGTTCTCTATAACCTTGGCTCTCGATACCAATCTGTCACACCCTCAAATAGCGTCCCGTCAGAATAGTCAACTAGGGCGTGATGTCATACATATCTCAAATACAAAGCATAAAGAACGAACTATAAAGGGTACGTATTAGAAAATCATAACTCGTTGCATAAATTTAATAGTAAACAAATCTTAAAAACCATTTCAATGTAATTAAAACACAGCGGAAGCAAAATGAAAACTTATCAGAAGCAATAATAAGTTTTGACAAAGACAACGAGTATGAATAATGATAGTCTTGAAATTAATTGAAGCCACATTTCACATAAACCTCTAATAACACACCTTGAAAGTCCAAGCTAAGCACCTGAGAAAAACATGCTTAAAACGTCAACATAAAGTTGATGAATTCATAGGTTTTAAATCAAACATGGTTATCGTGGACAAATATTTCCAAACATTATAAAAATTTAATGTGAACAGTTATATCGAGGTAACAACTTCACACAAAAAGGTATTTACGTTGCGTTAAGCTCATGACGTTGAAGCTAATAGTAGAAAGTAGCATGTACATTGCCATATAAAGATGCCCTGGTAGGTGTCCGACCAAAGACCACCCAAAGTAGTTTCGACATGAAATACATCAGTTGGCCTATACAGTTTGGTCATACCCGACCAATAAGAATTACCAAACCCGAATGGGGATTATTAGTCCCAATATATCTATTTACTCACTCATGCTCACTTAACCAGTTATTCGGTTAAAGGTAATTAACGGTTCATGATAATACGGGCAATAGTGGTATAACGCTACTTAGCAACACGTAAACATGGGAAAGTATCACGTAAAGTACTTGTGTCCGGTTTAAGAAAATCAAGCAATGTCTCTTACCCCAAAGTTATAAAACATTTATTCAAAATGAGTAAAAGAGGGTCTATGAACTCACCTTGATTGGTGAAGTGAAGTAGTGAGTAGGCTAGAAGAAATATCACACGGAATACAAAAATGGTACTCGGATACGACCTAAGTAATATAGGTTTGATTTAGAATTTGGATAATAAAGAAGGTAGTAATATTGCATAAGGGTTTATCAAAACACTTTCGTTAATGTTTTCTAAAAATGGACATTAGTGATCGTACTGCTTTGTAACCGATAATGACTCGAAATAAAAGTACGTCGTAATATTAAATATAGAATACTAAGTAATAATAATCAAGTAAATATATATATGTTGGCATCATACCCATTCCATTATAAGTAGTCAAGATATTTTAATAATAACGTTTTCTAAATACTTTCTAAGTATAAAGATTTTATAAAAAAAATTCATGACCCGTTCGTGTTTACACGTTTTCCCAAAGTCATAGACTTTATTCAAATCACTTTCAACAATATATTCTGCAATCGCAATCTCTTATACTATCAAAATCCTTTATTAGTTAAGCTGAAACCCTTTTGGATCCTTATTGGGCTTTTAGGCCCAATAAGCCTAAATAGATAATCCGAAACGCGAAGAGTCCAAAATAAGCAAACGACTAATATCCAAGTTCGGATATTATCAAATAAGCTATACACGAGCTTATCCAATAAGCTACACCATAGGCTTAAAGCCATGGTGAGTTGTTTCATATTGGGTCGTGGCCCATTAAACCAAACAGGTTTAAGCTTATCCATTAAGTTTGATAAGTAACCCGTTAAACAAATAAGCACTCGAATCACTAATAAGTTATTAATATGCTCAAATAATTCAAGACAAAAGCCCAATAAACCAAACCATGGGCTTAAAGCTACGGTTTGTGTCACATCCCTAAAATCTGATGACAGCGGAAAGGTAACATTGCGGTGCGACGTCATGGAACAAGAAGTACAAGTCACAGAAAATGACCTCAAAATAAGACGTTTTAAAGTAAAGTTCAAAATGTTTCACATACGATACGTTAAAACATTAGAGTTAACAAACAGGTCCCAATAGTTTTAATAAAACACAATGTTTTCAGACATGACATAAAGTTTAGATAAAGTTTCTAGAAGCTATTTGATTCCTGTGGAGTGCACTTTGTGAGGTTTTCAAATATGCATCTCTTTATGTTGGTTGAGAAGAGATATCCCCTTACACCAGCAACAATTACAGAGATGTTAAACAAGAAGCTTCAAACTGATCATCTGAATGAAATGTGTTATCAACTTCTTAAGCTTATGACAAAGCATATCAAGAAATAATAAAGTGTTTGGAAGCATCCTCCTAGTGATGGTGAAGACTTTTAATGAAGAAACTTAATGATTTTGAAGATAAATATCAAGTTTAGGGAAGGATTGTTGGGATTAAAAGACTTCATGATGTTCTTTAAGTTACTACTGCTTAGATGTGTGTTAGTAATGCTAAGCATAAATTAGTGTTTTTAGTAATCTTTATCAAAAATATGCTAAGTAGTTAGTACTACTAGTTACTACTGCTAGTATAAGTTACTACTGCTAGTGTATATTACTACTGCTAGTAATGTTAGTACTGCTAGAGTAAAGTTAGTACTGCTGATGAAGAATGAAGAAAATATTCTAAGTAGTTAATGCTGCTTGTACTCAGTTAGTGCTGCTGGTATAAAGTTACAACTTCTAAAAGATTACAACTACTCAAGGATTAAGACTACTGAAATGATAAAGATTGATTGGATATCAATAATACTTATGTGATAAGTATGAGATATTTTTGTAAAAGATACGTATAAGTTATTTGTTTAGAAGATCATGATAACTTAGGAAAATATTATAAGCCAGTTAGGACTCCTTGGTGTATAAAAGGAGGTCCTAGGGCATTGAGATTGATATATCTTTCATTGTTCTGTCAAACTATTAGTATCTTCAAGGTTTTGTAACCCTAACACTATTAAGAGTGTTCGTATTATATTGAGGTTGAAAGTTTGGTAAATTGTTTGTTATTGATTTTGTTCATTATTGTTTCATTGAAATTCATCTTAGTATCATTGACTAGATTTCACATAGTCTTTGATATTCACAATCAAAGTTTCTATCATAGTTGTTTTGGATTTATTTAATACAACTTAGCCTTATACAAGCTAAGCAAGATCTATTCTATTGGGATCAACAATTCCTAACATTCTTTAATTTGTTTTCCATTTTCATTTACTCTTGGTTGCATCATCAAGTATGTCTTCAGTATCACTAACATGCACATGAATTTTCGTATTACCAAAGCAAGAAGCATCATATAGTTTTGGATACTAAGAAATTACTTTCTTGAGAGTATAAGGATTTTCATACCCCAAACCATGTTTGATATTTGGATCATAAAATGACATTGGTTTTGGTCCAAGCATGAACATTTCTTGTAATGATCTACCAATTTTTAGAGCCACATTTTTATTTTCTTTAACTTTTGCCTCAAGATCTAGAACTGTGTCATGATATTTATCTTCATTCTCACTCATCTTTCGTTTTAAAATTGTTTGTGTCTTTTGAAGTTCCACAGTTTGACCTTGTAATTTGACAACATGCAATTATAAGGCATCTCGTTTTTGTTCTAAATCTCGAATAATGTCTTGATCACGAATAAATTGATTTTCTAACTCATTTTCTAATTGCCTCGCTTTATTGTCAGCCTGAATGAATTCGTTAAAAATGTAGTTTTATCTCCTTTAGTCATCTCAAAAACCTGAACCTTTTCC
>BQNB010023163.1:0-62135 GCA_026074375.1 Tanacetum coccineum | reverse complement strand
TTGATAAAAAGGAGAATAGATTTAAATTAAAGGTTAATTAAGCTGTCATGTTATTCTATTCTTGTTTTATCTCGGCCTTAAGACTCACACAATCATGCTATATGATGAATGTGGTGATCTAGGTACTTTAGCAGAAAACTTAGTGAGAGTCTTTTTGTTCTCCAATTGGGTAAGACTTTTTTGAGAACTCGAGGCATTATATGATTTACTGCTTTCAATATAAGAGTTTGTCTTCAATGCTACTCCAAGTTTCTGTCTGTTTTGATTGCTTATATGTGATATGCCATGTGATGCTCAATATTTGCAAATAGACTTTATGAAACTCTTGAAAATAGACTTATACTTATAGAGAAATTTGGATTGAATATGTCTAATATTACACACGTAAGCATACTCCTTGTGACCAGTTATGTATTATTTGCAAAACCGGGATTTTTAGACAAATTTAATATGGACATTAAACTATGAAATTTGATTTCTTGTGTAATTTTGGTTTTTATGTGCGCAGTATGAGGTTGAATTAATCTTTAATCTCATCCCGCCCCACCACATGCTTCGACATATGAGGAAATTATTGGTATTACTTGCGTCTTCGGATACATATAGGAGTCCAATATAGGGTTTGATCAATTTGTAATCCCACCATATTGGCAACTATAAAAACTAATGTTAACAAAGGGTTTCTTAACATATAATAGCATCATTAGTCAATTGGAAATATGGTTCACCCATTGTGAAAAAACTACAAGAGAAGTTTAAGGCAGGTTTTGCTACGGCTTCCCTAAAGAAGTCAGGTTTTTAATAAGTTTCGCGCTGACCTGTTTCTCCGCTTCTTTATGCATGTTCAAAATGGAGCTACCGAGAACATTTGACAAAATAATGTCTATAACAAAAAAGGTTAACAAAATGTTTTTCTTAACTTTGTGCTACAAGATGTTTTGCATGCTTCTTGTACACGATTTTTGTCACATATTTTGTAAAATTTATGTGTATACCTTTATATAAAGTTTTAAGTCTATGCCAGCCAAATGAAGAACACATGCATTTGGATTGTCTTCTCTGGTCAGACCTCAGGGCCTTTCTAACCCATGGCGAATTTTTTCCCTTGGTCAGACCTTTGTTAGTTTTCGCACGTTCTCTTTTGGTCGACTTAAATCGAGTTACCTGGTCAGACCTCAGACCCGAGGCATAAGATGAGACAAAACATGTACATGACCTTACTATATGAGTTACTAAAGTCATGTGTCTCATAAATCTAAGAGTTGCATTAACAATGCAATTAACGCTTGTCGCTTACCTCTTGCTTACGTTTTTTTACTCAGTGGGTCAGACCTCTCAGTAATAAGTGGGCAGGTCAAGTTGGTTCTAGTCTCTTTGTAATTTATTGCGGTTGTTAATTCTTTTAAGAATTTAATTATCAAAAATACTAAATTGAACTTTCTATGTTTAGGTTAATTGTGTTATTGCAACATAATTCGTAAACGTGAGTTTGTTTTCTCAAAGAAGACAAACATAGTCTCTTTTCTTGGAAAAAGAGTAAGCTTTTAATATCTCTTTCATTGGTTGACAACCAAGAATTAGACTAGGGTTTATATTGAATTTTATCAATTATATTTAAACTCACTTTTAATCTTTCATTACCCTTTTCCCGGTTCTAAATTTTTGAAAGATTAAAATATTTGTAGGTAAAACTAGAGAAAATTGTGTTTTATATGCTATCAAATAATACACATCTATGCACTTGTCACGAATGTGTATGGAGTTTAAACGCAATGAGTTAAAGAAAATTACAAGCATGTCTTCTAGGTTGTTTTCTTGGACTCATTTCATTCCTTATCTAGTGCTAAACACCCATTGTGGTTAGACAGGACGATTAAGGTTGGAATTGCTTGCTTATATGTTAAGTTAATAAAATGTAGTGAATTAGATTAGTCCTCATTATATTAAGTAGAACCTTCATATTAATCTGTACAATAATCTAAAGTAATATGCTACTTGTAGGTCATTCTCAAAAAAGAGTTTAGAAAAGTATAATAATCGCTATTTTTCTGATTTATTACTAGTGTATGTGACACTACATGTTGACAAAATTCTGTGGGAGCTTTGAGTTTTTACTATGAAATGACTTCATGTGATGTTGTCAAATTCAGTCGGGGAACGCTTACAACGATTTATTTCCTTGTTAGGTTGCCACATATTATTTCTCAGCTTGCTTTGAATATTTTTTTTTTTTTTCTAATTTTTTTTTTTTTTTTCCCCCCCCCCTTTACTTTCGGAATAGGAAAATAAACCATTGGTCTAAACGGAAGATTGCTTTTTATTTTATTAGGGATTATTATACTTGTTGCTTTCCTAGAACGTATAATCTATAGAATAATAATCCACAATTCCTTATTCAACATTATGGTTTGAAATCTACTTGTAATATCTATGACACAATCATATTGTTATCGAGTGTTTGTTGTATTGTTGTCCCGTACACAAGTGGGAGAAATCCTAAGTGTGTGCAAGGAACAACATATAACAATATGATTAATTGGTTTCTCTTGACCGCAAGGGTAAGAGAAAACTAATTATCTACTAGGACTTAAACACACTAAGATGTTTTGTCTGCCTATTACCTTTAATAGTCAGATATAACATAAAGATACTTCAAAACTTATTGACTATATGATTTAGTTAATATTAATTATGAGTTAATTATACAATCCATGATTATGAAGGTATGAAATTAACTTGAAATCACCATTGAATCTCCAAGAGTTTGCGTAATTAATTACTTTAGAGTTAAATTAATTATGTTCTCTGTTAACAGAATAATTTAAAAAGTCTTTGAATTTATCTATGGATATATCATAAAGTAAGTAGTAAAATGTTGTGTCTTACTTGTTACACTTTAAATTGATGTCCTTGAATTATTCGGAGACTTGTCAACGTATATACTCTGACATGTTTTGTTTTCTTGAATCACACACGCACTAGAGTTAACATAAGGTTCCTTTAATTATTCTAAGTACATATAATGTTTTGACAGGTTTTTCTTGTAAAACATGATCAAAGAATTCTTGTAATGTTCTGTCTTCTTGTGAACACATGAGCATGGGGTTAAAGTATCTTATTCAAGATATATTACATCTATAGCATGGCACTTTGGTTGATAAAAATATCTTTGGGTTAAATTCTTGGTGACCCATTTGTCAAGTATTTGATCATAGAGATTAAGTTATCTAATTGAATTTTGATGGGAGTCTCACATCCATACTCATAGGAATTACCCACACTTTCATGGTATGTTTCTTTAATGTGTTTGAATACAAAAACTATATCATTTTTATTTTTTTTGTTTGGTTTCATGATATCTTTAATTACTTCTACCTCCAATATCTATCAAGGTTAGAAATTTGCGTAATCTCCATCTTTGTTGTCAAGGATGCACTCAAGTATAGTTTTAACCTAGAAGTGTATTCAAGACATCATCTATTAGGGTTGAATCCATTAAGTCTTGATTTATGTTCTGAAACTATTGTTAATATCTTATGACGATATTATTAACAAGCTAGAGATGGACAACTATAAAATGTATTTTGTATTTTTGTCACAATTAAGACACAATTATTGTTGCTTAAATACTTAAGTATTTAGAGATGTGTCTATTCTTACAAAAGTCTGTTGGAGGCAATCTATAGTATCTTGAAAAATATTCAAGAACAAAATTATCATAACTTTGAATTAACTTGTTGATGTCCATATAAAGTTTAGCAATGAAAATGTCGAAACCAAAGTATAATGTAACTCTCATTCATAAATCTGTAAGGATGCCTCATCAATGGAGTGATATTTTTATATCAATGCTGAGGAATATTAGTTAAAGGGTCATTATTTACTGCTAAACTATAATAGGATGAATTATCACATCTTGAATTTGATAAAAATATCTTTTAGAATTATGAATGAAAAGATGCAATCCTTAAAAGAAATCAATGTTTTGAGTTGATTGTATTTTCACCAAAGTATATGTGAGGTGAGAATGAGTTCTTATTAAGGGGCTCATAAGGAAAGAATTGTTATACATATTAATGCATGACTGATGACAGAGTTTTTAATTCATTACTCATGAAATTGAACTATGATTAAATCTTTCTTTTCGACACGCATCTAATTTATATAAACAAAGATAACTAATTGTTCATACAGTTTTCTGAATTGTCATATGGAGAATTAACGGATCATATACTCTTTCCTTAATGATGTCCTTGCTGAGGAAGATTGTATTCTAAAGGGTTATGAGTCTATTTTTGTTGTGACAATTTAAGATTTATAACTCTTTTCTTTTGATTTACTTTTGCGAGGACGCGTGTTGTAATCAATAAGGTTATAGAGTTTAAAATAATCTTTAAAAGTATAACCAGATAATGAATCCAAGTGATGGATTGGATCTTGCATCTAGGAGCTGAGATCTTTAGTTTTAATCAGAATATGAATTTTGATTTAAAATAAGATAACTACTGAGTACACGACATCAAGGGGTGCCACTATGTTCAAATTCATATGTTGTGTAAATAATGAAGGTCATAATCTCATCTAAGATAGATGTTGGTCACTTGTGGTTGGAATGTAACTTCACTTTGTAATTTTAGGCAAATTAAAACATACGACTTTGCGATTGAATCGAATTTAACATATGCGAAATTAAGTCCAACTCAATGCAGAATAAATCATTGAAGCCACCATAAAAGGGTATCTTTAAAAAATTGGGGGGGAATTTTATTGTCATTGGAGATAATTTAATACATGGATGGAAAGCCTTGTGTTTTATCAAAGGATTCACCATGTATATTCTTATATTGTGTATGAGACTCGTTGTTACTTTAGCAAAGAGCAAAGATAGCCTAACAACAAACATTCTAATTGAGAGTGTTTAGATGACTGATAGCAACAATATCTAATTAAGAGTGATTTAGATGACTATTAATACAAATGTTTACGAATTATATAAGGCATAATGTTGTTTGGTACACATGATGCTGGAGAATAATCAAGTATAGTTATAGTAGGATTTCATCATTTCCTGATAAATCTGCTAACTAAGATATGTCATCATAGAGCATAATTGCATTCCACATTAAAGAATGAGGAATACTTTACATTTAAGGAACACTGTAAGATGATTGTCTGATGATAAGTTATGTGGGTGTCTGAATAATTCCTCATAAAAGGTATTTAGTCACATTTTCATACTATGATTTCTTGCATAGTATGCAAATATACATACGGGACACTCATCATATCGTTCAAATTCTTCACATTTGTGAATTGAAACAAGTATTTCAGAAAGTTTACTCAGATAAAACTATTTAGCTTCTTGTATAGGAAGTAGTTGAGAATGTTGAATCTACGTTGGACTTAACCTTGTAATTAGTTTCATGCATACTGTTTTTAGTATTTGGATTATTTGGGTTGTAGACAATTTTTTTATTTATGATAATAATGATACTTGGTATTATTTGTTATTCCATTCATATATTACTTGTTATTCTATATTTGCATGTTTAATCTTGAGGATGTTGTATCATTTCTATACCATGTCCATTGTCGGTTAACAGTATGGGACATATTGTTACAAAAGACAAATGTGAGTGTTGGTTATATTCTTTGAATATATGGATGGTTCCCGCCAAACACACATGTTATTCACAAGGGATGCATATTGGACACCCCAACCTCTGAATATTTACTTTTGGATCCTTAGTCATGAGTAAAATATTAGAAAATGGTTAGTTAAGTCATCCTTAGACTTGAGAATACAAACAAGTTTTGGTATGTGTGGATATCACTTTTTAATTCTAAGTCAAACATAACATGAAATGGTAGTTATAAAGGCTATTATTGGAAGTTAGTGATGTGATGCAGCATTTCACAACACTTGCTATTCAGCACAAGAATTTATTCCACTCCACTTGATGTGCAGTATGATACCATTGGCGCCTCTCCAGAATTAACCAGATAATTGTGTGGCCGCACCCAAAGGGTAATGCAAGATGATTCTTGATTAATTTGGTATATCTGTATTAAGTTCTAGAACGAGAATCTAAATGTTATACTATATGGAATGTAGTTAGGATCCATAGCCATGGTTTCAACGGTATCTGACAAAAGGATGATTATTGAAAAAGAGAAATATAACCTTGCTACTGAGATTGTTTATGAAGATCGTGATTCTCATGGACATTATAGTTTTAAAAAGAAGGTGAGTGTGTGCTAGCGTATCCGGCCTTAGGATTAGGGCAGTCTGTTACGCCAATCTCCATAGGGGGAGCTGTTTGAGTATGTTAGTTGGATTGTGCAATATGCACAGATAGGAATTGGTGTAGTGCCTTGTGGGTGGAACCACAGTGAAGGACTCTGTAGTGGGGTGGGAGCACAAGCGCGCGGAGGGTGGGGTAAGGTTCCCAAAGGGGGGAGGGTGATGGCCTTCGTTTTCGCAACACTACCGCGGGGGTGTTGTTATTTTGGGGGCTAGAGGGGGTATCGCCTTTTTGATTTTTTTTGTTATTTGTGTTTTTTTTGTTCTGAGGTTTATTTTTCGCGGTCCGGGAGGGGTGTTTATTGAACTGCTGTGTTTGGGGGGGTGGGGGGCGGTGTGTGGTGGTGGAGGTTGTTGGGGGTTGTTGGTGGTTGGGGGGTTGGGTTGGGGGAGGATAGGGGGGGAGGTTTCGTTGTGAGGGCTGAAGGAGGGAGGTTTATTTTTTTTGAGGTTGAAGGTGACGGAAGTTTCTGTACTGTTATGAGTGTTGAGAGGGGGGGGGGGAGGATTGGAGGGCGTTGTGTGGGTGGGGAGGGATGACGCGGAGGGGGTCGTGGGGGTAGGGGGGGGGGGGGGGGGGGTTTCATTTTGTCTTGGATGATCTTGATCCAGCTGAAGGGGCCTTCATTCTTGTCATTCATCGCGTTTTTCTATCATCATCTACTATCATGCTTTCTGTCGTTGTGTTCACTTTAAATCTTGTCTGCAAACTTCCTTTATCCATGGCATCTTCATCTGTATCAAAGCTACTCCATAAGTGCATGGTTTAGAGATGGTTAGTTGAGCAGTGTTTATTTCTGTTTGCATGACTTGATCTCTTATTTCTATTTAGTGCTTGAAGAGAGTCAACTCTTTAGTATCCAATTACGTCAAGATCAGAGTACTTTAATCAGTTGAACCTGATGCGAGGAAGTTGAATCTTGTTCTCTCCTGTTCAACTTGTTGTTCCTTTTTTATTTTGATTGAATATCCTTTTCGGACTATTTTCAGATTCTTGGTTTATGGATTAGACTCTTGGGCCAGGTCAGCATAGAGTATTATTCTCGTTAAATCTGCTAGTGTGTATTCTCAAATAAACCTTAAGGAGTCTTAAGGTAGAGCTATCATCAAGTTTTGTGTGTCCTAGATATTTATCAGACTAGACTATAGGATACTTAGGTAGTCTAAGTTTGAAGGCCCAAAACATTGTCAGCAGTAGATGTGATCATCTTCTTTCCTTCAGACCTTCTCTTGCTCCGGAATCTTTGAGCCGACTCTTAGCTGTTAAGGGCGTGAATGGATTTGATATAGGGAGATAGAGTGGTGATTATTGTAGCTTTTGTGTGTGATTGTGTGGAGGAGTTGACCAGTAATGACAACGGTACTAAGAAGATGCAGACATCTGTTGAAGCGGGAGCAATACTTTGGTGAGAGATTGACGTGTACTTGTTCTGATGACTGTTGGATCATGTCATGGTTGGAGACATCGCAGAACCTTTTGCTTAACTTTATGATTTCTCACTCGATCATCCTATATGGTTGGTTTTCGTCTAATGATATTTCGATTCCCCAGTTATAGTTGTTCTTCGCAGAGAATTATTTTCATGGAAGACGTAAGAACCAGAATGACTTTCTGGTTATATCTGATGCACGCATGACACGTTCGTCTGTTATGAGCTCGGTTTTATCATGTAACCGCTTTGGGTAGGCTGTGGTGGAATTCATCATTTCATGTGCTGTTGGGTTTGGCTCCAGAATACGAAGACACATGTAATTTTCTAGAGTTCTTGTGAGCCAGTTGGGCTTCTTTTATGGGCTCGGGGTTGGATTTCCAAGCCAGAGCCTTATCGTGCTTTTTCAGTGGTACTGAGAGGAATGCCGTACTCCTGGATGTTGGAATGGTGTCGAGAGAGTTTCCTATTTACCTTGATTCTTTTGCTCACCTTTTATGGTGCCAGCTCGGTTTCTGTTTCACCTTTATGTTCGTTTTATCCCCTCTCTGAGTGGTGGATGAAGTATTCTGATGTGTATACTTTCTCTGTACTGGTCTCATCTTTCTGGATTGTGTGATTGAGGGTTGCCATGTTGTTTGAATCCTATGAGTGTTTTGGATCACGTCCTGTAAAATAGCAGGATAAGAATCTGAATCCGTAGTTCTTTTCTTCTTTGACCAGATCAATCAGGGAATTTTGAGCTATCTTGTCTCTCGGTTACAATGGCCTTTCTCCGTCTGCACAACTACTTCATGCAGTTTGGTAAGTTGTTTTCTGATAAGGGTACCCTGATCGTTATTCTCCTCCAACAGGTGCCCTTGCCTTGGTGGCAGAATGGCTGGATCTCCAAGCTAAGTGATTAACTTAACTGTGTTCCATGTCTTAGGCAATCAATCGCTCCCTTCTCCTTCTCCAATTTGTCTTGACTGAGTGGCTTCAAAACTCGTGCTTCTTGTTATGCAGTTCGAGATATGGGATCGCTTGCACCCGTTTCTTGAGGAATAGATTCTTGTTGAGCTTCGCTTTAATCTTCGTTCAACAAGTTGGAAAGTAGGCTGTTCCCATTTCTATAACTTTTTGTTAGGAAGTTACGCTTGGATGTGGTTTACGTTTGTCGGAGGAGGAGTCTGGCTTGGTGTTGTTTATGGACTGGTGTGTAGTAGTTGGGGGCTTTGTGGTTATTTTGTAGCTATGCTTTTTGTTGCATGCGTTGGACCCTTTGCACTTTCTTGAGGGGGGTTTTTCGTATTATCAGCAAACCACTTTCAGATACTTGGGAAATACGAGGATTTGTTGAATGGCTTCAGGTATTCGGGGGTGGGTGTTGATCGGGTATTGCCAGTATTACCTTAACACTTTCAATGAGACTCACCTTTAGGACAAATCTTGAGATTTCCTTAATATAAGAAATTGTCATCGTCCTGTGTATGATGAATCTATGCAGAGATCAGAGACGTCGATGGAGATGTGTGATTTAATTGATATGCCAATGAGTTAGATTAGTCATTGTAGCAAAACCGTCTCTATAGGTAATGAGGAGAGGAGGTTATCTTTCTGTCTTTGGTTCTTCTATGAGTCTGCGCGCTTTTGTGGCTTGCTTTGGGTGAGAATGTTATGTCTGGATCCACTTGAGCTAAACTTCTTCCCATAACAGGTCCTACATGTTTTCACATCTAGGTTTGCAGTGACGATTCCCACTTTGAGCGATGTTTGCAGAAATCTGCGGTATTCTTTTCTGCAGCTTTATGGTGTCTGGGTTTTGTCATTTGTCTCAGAAGTGCTGTGTGGCGCGCGGCGAGTGCACTGGTTGATTAAGGATAGAATGTTCGTCTCCATGGTTGATAGACATAATTCGCCGTTTTTTGGGAGACAATTTCTACTTGGTTAGGTATACCCCACAGTTCTATTAACAAAATGCATTCACCGTGTGTTTGACCAGGACGGGAGGTTGGTACTCTATATGGTTCTGTGAGTTGGTGTTTGACTGGTGATTAGTTGCTTAATGTTTCTTGAGAAGATCTTTAGCACATATGATTCAAAAACCCATATTGTTCATCTCAACTTGATCATCTATAGATAACCCTCAGTCTTCTCGTTTATTATTTCATTGTGGTCCAGAACTGTCTGCTACGGTATGATAGAGTGGAAACATATTTGCTGAGGCGTATGAGAAATGCTTGTGAGTAAGAAGTTGGTTATTACTCAGGATGTCCACTTTGTGATGTCTAAAACTATTGGGGTTGTCTTTTTGAATCTTTTGTGCATTGAAAAGAAGGTTGCATTTTCCCGATTGTTTAACGCACTGATGAGCGGATGGTACAACTCGTGATCATCTGTTCTTGTAGGAGGTTAGTGGGTAAGACGCATTTGTTCTGCCATTGTTATTTTGCTCGAAAAGCGTAATTTATAAAGAAGACAAAAGAATTGCAGAGTATAACGATTGTTAGGAGAGAACTATAGCCTGTACTGATGGGGGTTTTAAAAAGCAACTTGGGACATTCAAAGGGGCTTGATAGAGTTTTGGGCTTCATATGGCCTAGAATTATGAATCTTTAGCCCAAACGCCTGCCAGGCAGAAATGCCTAATCTCGTCGTTATGGAGACGTCGAGCAAACCGGTCCGCTCGAGGAGGCACGCTAGAATCCGCCTTTATGGATTACATTTTTGAAGAAAGGTGGGGCGAGTTAAATATTTTTTTAATATATAAAAGATTTTTGACTACTTAACAGCCCGAAGAGACGGCGGTTTTTACCTTGGTTGGAAAAATAATGTAGTAAAGAAGAATTTTGGCAACTCCTGCTGGCTAGTCAATCCGGCGCATTAAGGCAACCCGCTTGTTAATACATATCCTCGATGCTGTTAGCAATTCGCGTGTTTAATCAACCAGCCGTTAGGCAACTCTGCTGTTTAATTCAACCATCTAGCCGTAGGCAAACTCGGTTGTTATTCTGTACCTTGTTGTTAAGTCAACCGCCGTTTTAGCAATCTCCCCTGTTAATTCAAACCCTTTCGTTTAGGGCAACTTGCCTGCTTGTTAATCAACGCCCCTGCTGTTAGGTCAACCCGCCGTTAGGCACTGCTGCGGTTAATCAAACTCCCCGCCATATGAACCAGCGGGTTGTAGTAAGTTTTAGAAAGAATATTAAATAACACAAACTCGCCATCTCTAGATAAAACTCTATAAGCAACTCGCCATTCGGAGCAGATTTCTTTTAAAATTCAAATCTCGACCCTCCTTTGTCTCAAAACTTATCACTTATCCTAAGGCTTTGTCCTAGGCTTATCTTACGCGCATTAGACAAACATTACTCGCACGAACTTTTTACTTTCTAGAAAGGCTCAAACCCGACATTATGAAACATCAGTAAAACATTCATTGTATTGTTTGAGATAGAAAGAATCACGACATTTATATAAAATTATTATATAAAGACCTTTTGAGACATCTGCTCAAAGACTAAGGTTCACACCTGTACACCTCTACTTTGGCATTTGTACATTTTCAAAACGAGTCTTAGATCTATTTGTTTTTCTACCGTTTTAATGTTGTGTTCCATTCGATTCAGTGTGATTATACACTACATAAAATGATATAGTGTGTAATGGTTCGATGAATTACTTTGCTAACGAAAGATTCACGCTGAATATGAAAATCAAGGATTTTGTGTGGCCCTTTTTGGTTCTTTTGCTTTGGTCGTATTGTGGATGGCATGGCTCGTGGCAAGGGGGGGAAGGAGAAGTGAGGCGTGTGGAGTGGAGGGGGGAGTAGGGGTGGTAGGGGGGGGGGGGGGGGGGGGGGGGCGGGTTGGGTGGAAGGGGGGCGTAGTGGAGATGTTTCTGTTCGCGGGGGGGTGGGGTGGCTTGGGGAGTGGGGGGGGGGAGGGGGGGTGGGGTAGGGCTGAGGAAGGGGGGGGAGAGCGGGGAGGGGTGGGGTGGTGTGGGGGGTGGGGAGTTTGGGGGGGGGAGGGGGGGCGGGGGTTGCTGTTGGTTGTTTTTTACATGGTTTTTTATGTGGGTTGTGTGAGGCGGGGGGGAGGGTGTCATGTTATTGTGTTAATTTTTGTTTGCGTTTAATACTTCACGAGTATGTTTCTATTGTAAACCAAAGGAGCCTTTAAAACGACAAGGAATGAATCATATGGTGCCTAATGTGTTGTAGCCAGCCATGAAGATTCTAGAGAGTGTCTAGGTTCTTGGTTTCTTGGAGATAAGGGTAAAGGAGTGTTGTGATAAGATTGAAAAGAGGTTTCCTAATTCTATCATGATATGAGGGCTTGAAGGGCTATATAAACCCCTCACCCTAAGGCATTATGGGGACGACACATGAACATCCACAGAATAATTACTCGTACCTATACATCCAATCACAACAAATTAGATTCATTTTGTTATTCTAATTTCTTATAAAACAAAAAGACAAAACCCTTAAAATATATACATTCATATGTTATAGTATGGGATATGATAGTGATATCATGTAAATTACAAAATGCATGTTTGATGTTTTGACATTAAAATGCTTATTCAACAGAATGTTTGTAACACCAAAGGATTTGCTAGGGTCAATGGTTGTGCTATTCTTTTCTGTTTGTAGCAGACGGGTTTACGAGCCCAGAAGGTCAATTTTGGGTTTTTCTTATTTTTGTTTGTTTCTGGTTCGATCAAAAACGCATAGCATTTGGTATTTGGATTCGAATCTAGAGCAAAGGATAGTAAAAACACGGGTTGTTTGTGCTGTGATATTCGTTCCAAGAAAACTAAAGTAACACTTGGTCGTTTGAGAGTCGTGTGACAGTAAGACTAGAATCGTGACGTTGCTTGTCTCGATGTGTTTGTCGTGAGAACACGTTAGAGGTGACAATTTAGTTACTTGTTTAATAACTTTTGTTGTTAGACTTCGAGGGTTAGAATTCTATTTTTACTTTTTTTATGTTCCTTCTTTGTTTATTTATGGTGCTTGTTAATTGTCATGAACCAATAACTATATCCATATCCGCCTGCGTACTCGTGAGTGATAATTGGGTAACTGGATTATCAAATCCCTACATTAATTAGATTGAATTTGAACTCATTTAAACCATAATTGCATAAAAGTATAAAATACATGAATTAAAACACCGAATTTAATGTACATTGAAAATTTTATTTGATTAATCAAAGCGGTACAAGCTTATAAAAAGGAAATTACATTAAAACGAGATAATTAAACTTAAAAGCTACAATAAGCTACTAAATTTACTAAAAGCTAAGCTAAAAATTACACACCACTGTGTAAATGATTCCTTCTCTAATTATAGAGGGAAGAGGAAGCTTCTAGGCCAAGGAGAAGCGTCCCAATCTATCTTCTCAGTCTTCCATATAACGCCTCCTAATCTCATCTTTTTGAGTCGGTGGAATCAAGTACACGTCTCAATAGCCAAAAAACAAATTGCTGGGGATTGCCAGCGTGGCTAAATGGTGTCAGACGTGTTAGGTAAAAGGCTTCTAGAAGCATTCAAGCGTGGATGTTTACCCTGGGTTATTTGGTTGCTTTGTGTGAAAGGGAAGGGAAGGGATGGAAGCACAGTAACATTGACCCGTCCTATTGTTTGACTTTTGGTGGGGTTTGGGCTTTTTATAAATGAACTTGGGCCGATTGTGTATAAGAAATGGGATGGATTTTGGATAAAGGATAAAGTTGGATAAGGATTTGGTTATTTTTTTTGAATGGGGGCCTCAAAGGGGGTGTGGGGTTGTTTTTTTTTTTCTTAGTGGGTCTGACCCGGCCCAATTAAAAATGGGCACGAGATTGTGGTTGATCGAAGATGAGGTAGCCGTGTCGGCATTGGTTTTTCGCGGCTCTTTCGCAAACTCTGTGCTTGGTTTCCGTTCCTGTTTGTCATTAGTATTTGTCTTTTGTTGAAATTTCAGATACCCGCCACAGTAACATAAAGCCTAAAACAAGCAAATATATAGCCTTTTATGTTCGTTTGTGGTCATTTAGGCTTGTTTTATTAGGTAAAAGGTATGTGTAATTAAGCACATACCAAAATCCCCCATACTATGACATTGTCGTGTCCTCACCCAATGCTATAAGTAAACACTTTATAAAACTAAGAAGATGTTCTCAATTCCACCTCGTTAATTACCTTGAAAAGTAGCTAAGTGTTCATCTTAAGGGATTAAGAAATCACTAGCTTTGAAAAACCCCGTTTTTAACCATTTATTTATACACTTTTATTTTTCTACCTATTTTTATATTTTTCCTTATTTTCCTTTTTCTCATTTTTTTATACTTTTTCTAATTTTCTTTTAAGCAATCTAACTAACTTTTTGGACGTTTTCGTTATTTTCGATAAATGTGTTTTAGGGTTCATAGAACACAGAACGGCCTGATGAGATATTCATATAGATGTCCAAGGACAATTGAATGCGTTCCTGATTTTTTTCACTTTATCCAAACCAAGCTCAAAAACGAAATCACCGTTAAAATACAAGATAAGATGCTAACACTTTCACTCCCGACAATTATTATATGTTATGTGAGTGTGCTCATTTCACAAATTCTCAAAAAACCTATGGATCAAATTTTAAGAAAGTTGCAATATTTTAGCTTTCAGGTTCACCCATGAATTAATAATGTGAAAAATCATTGTTAAATACAAGTTAAGATGCTAACACTACTCATATTTGTAATTTGTGTAAGCCTAGACTAACTTTTCACTCCCGATGGATCAACATCTAATAAATGTGTATGTGCTCATTTCAAATTTCGACCATCCAATCAACATTTAAAGATAGTTGTACCCTTTCTAAGCTTCACGTTTCACTACGGGAATTATGATTCTTAAGGTAAGATTGTCCCATGTAACGATCTTCTTCTCGGCACATCCCAGCCGAGACCGACTTAGGTGACCAGGCTTTTGACACCTCACAGAGAATAATATCGAGACTCTCAAACCTTTGGTTTCAAAAATTCTCATAGCTCCTATTAATTTACTTAGGAAGTTTATAAAGCACGCTAATCTAAAAATTAATATTATGAAGGAGAGATCATTCCATGTAGCGACTTTCTTCTCGGCACATCCCAACCGAGATCGGTTTAGGTGACCAGGCTTTTGACACCCCACGGAGAATAGTATCGGAATTCACGGGACCTTCAAATTTGAAACTTTTGGAATTAGCAAGTCTTAGTTCAAAAACATATTTAAATTTAAGAAAAATACATTTTTCCTATATTTATTCAACCATTACACTTATATTTAAAGCAACTTTTTTTATTTTTTTTATTGCAAACATACTACCAACATTATTGCGATATAAAGGAAAATTTTTCTTTTTAGAAAATTTAAGTATAGACTTGAACTAAGATTCTTTAATTTTTAAAAATCTAAAAATGCTGATTATAAGCGGACTTTTAAGAGTAAAAATACTACTAACTTGTCTAATTTCCGAAAAGAGCACGTATAATTAATCCGGTTAAAAACTTCGGGGAGGAAAAGCCACAAATTACACTTATGAGCTTATAAGATTTCCAAATAATCCTTGCTTAGCATCTAACTTATATTTAACTTTATCATTTCTCGTTCTTCGCAAATTTAAAATCTTTAATAAAATGATTCGTGAATGCTTAGTCTAGCGTTAAGGGACAAGCTAGAGCGCAACATGCTCGATCAAGTCAAAATTTATTCTTTTTATCACCAACGAAAAGTCAACATTTGTGTCAAAACACTTATTTTATTTTTGAAAAATTTTAAATTTTGGCATAAAATCCCATGTTTCTGGTATTTTTAGTGGTAAAACGAGGCTACGTGAAGACAAAACAAAAGTCAGTAGGATGAAATTGATAGAGACCCCCCCCCATACTAGAACTACACATTGTCCTCAATGTGGGATTGTCACCCCCATACTAATTTCAATGCATATTCCTAATATAAATGAGTCTCTACGTGAATCTAAAGCCGTTTATGAATTATGCTAATAGATAAACGTTAGTCAATAAGGTCTAGGAAATTGGATATCCATAAGCATGCTAATGGACAAAACCACGAGCACGAGAGTCTTCACGATCCGGGGCAAACCTACAAAAAAACAAACAAACTACAAAACACGAGAAATGGAGGAGGCGTGCCTCCTCGCGTCACACTTGTTAGAAATAAAACTAAAAGGATAAGCATGGGTTGCCACCCACGAAGCGCTTATTTTTGTTAACAAAGTCTTGAGCCTGACTCGATCCCCCATACTAGAGCTGGATCAAAGAGGATAGAAATGGAGATACGGAACATCCAAAATAGGAATGTCCCCTCCATAAATCATCATCGGGCTTTCATTAAGGAAATTATGAATGATCTTGAAAGCTTTAAAGCCCCGATGAGATAAAAATGAGGAGATTTCTCCTCTTTGAAACAAGATTTCCAGGATTGAAAACTTTGTCCTCATTTATGGATGAAAATAGAATGTCACACCCCGTAAGTTTCAAGTCAATATTTTAAGCTATTCCGATCATTTTTTTGAATTTTTACACGTTACATTTGAATCTGGCAGTTTACCGGGAAGTTGACCTGTGTAAATCTGAAAAACGTCATCGGATGCGTCCCGGCATCGGTTATTAATTAATTTAGGCTTTATATGAGATATTTTAGCTTTTCTAAGAGTTTCGTGATTTTTAATCTCTTTCGATATTAATTTTAGGGTTATATTCTTTAAATTGCGTTTTTCGCGTTTTGACCAAACGGAACCCCGGAAACTCGAAATCTTTTAGTGTAAACTCAAGTTATCGATAATTTTATACCCTAAGCTCCAAAAATTTCGTTCATACCCCTCCTCATATACATATGGACGCCTAAACCTAAACTAAAACAACCTTGGCACTTGAAATTAAATCATTTATGCTCTACTAACTCAAAATTTGAAAACTTACCATGCATGTGAAGGAAAATGACATATTTGTTGCCTAGTGGCTTGCATGCATGCCACCTCTTACATATCACATGCAAGCTTGGACCATTTGACTTGGAAAAATTCAAAGTTGTGACATAATAGGAACCATGGACCAAATTTTTAAACCAAAATGGTCCTTGTGACCCTTGCTCGGCCGAACCTAAGACCACACACACTTTTGGTGTGTGTTGGTCATATGTGTGCACCATTAACCCTAAACCCTAGCACATGACCTATAAATACATCTCATATCTCACAACTTAGGGTTCTTATACATTTCACAAGCCACCAACAAAATTTTCTTCCCTTTTCTCTCCTTCCTTGCCCACGGCACACAACACACACACAAACACCTTCATAACTTTTCATTTCTATCAAGATCCAATCATTCTAAGTTCATTTTCAAGAGTTTATAAGGTAAATCCAAGTATTGGTTGGTGATTTTCAAGGTTTTTCAAGATTTATAAAATTAGGATTTCTAGTTTTATAAGTGGGTTTTGCAAGATCTTGTGTCATCATCTTTTGCTTACTTTCTTGTAAGTATTTCTTGACCCATCTTATATTATTTTGATGTTGTTATGATTCTAGTTATAGATCTATGTTTATATCTAAAGATCCAAGTGTTTGTGGTAATTTTACAAAGGAAAGTACAAGTTATTTTTGTTCATCTTAAAATATATTGGAAGTCTTATGACAAAAACTCTTATGTTTAAGTAATTATTATGTTCTTGGTAAGATGAGAGTGGGATGAGTGTTGAAACAATAGAAATGATGGGATTAGGTTAGCTTAGGATGTGGTTTTTTTGTGGATTAGTTGTGAACGGAGATTAGGCTAGACTAGGCACTATTATGAAGTTTGGGTGGATTTTGGTTGGGTTTTTTGCACAAAGTGCTTGCTGTCCCGAAATGGTTTTTGAAATGTTTTCATTATGCGTAAAAGTAGTTTTTGAAGAGCTTGTTTCGAATAGATAGTTTTTCATATATCACACTTTAAAATCGGACATAAAATGGCCAAGTTATGGCCAAATGAAACTTGAAACATTTTTCAGCAAAACCGAATGAATAGTTGCTGATGTGAATAGTAAAATGAGTTTTCGGACACTTTCGGATATTTTCAGACTTTCTAAACACTAGCGAAACATATAGTAACATATATATATATTGATTAGTATCATTTAAAGACGTCATTAGCATATTTTAGGAAAAGCGATAAAGTTACTAAAAATAGTAAGTTTGGTAAAAAGTTAGCGAAACGGACAAGAAAGTTAAGCGATTAAGGCTAGTTAGTGCGTTTTGAGAATACGGAAACTTAACAAATATAGGGGACATTATTAACATTTTGAAACTAAAAACTTCCCTAAAAGGGAAAGTTTCTATAAATAGTAACTTCTTGCAAGTGTCGGGATTTATCAGAGATGTTGTAAATTTTTCTAAATCTTTTATTACTAAAACGCAAACACGCTTAGATGCTTTAAATGATGAACATAGATGCTTTACTTGTTTACTTTGCCGAATGCTAAGTCATACACATATCTAATCTAGTTCGCGGCTAGACCTCCTTATATCATTATCGTTCGTTGTGATTATCGCTCATCCTTGTTAAGGTGAGTTCATAGCCCCACGTTTTACAACTTTTACTCTACTATTTTTGGGGTGAGAAACATTGCTTGTTTTTAAACTATGGACACAGTTACTTTACGTTGCCTTTTCCCGATTACGTGTTGCCTAAGTAGCGAATAGACCACTATGCCTGAAACTATCATGAACCGTTAATTGCTTAGCCGACTGTACTGGTTAAGTGAGCGCGAGTGTTATAAATAGATCTATTAGGAGTAATTATCCCTATCCGGGTAAGTAGCGCTTACTAGTTTTGGAGGTCCCGAACAAATGGATATATACCATGTCGGAATGTTAATAGGTGATCTTGGTCAGATACCTTAAGGGCAAGTGATTCAATTTGGCATATAAAATGCTTCGTTTAATTAAGTTTCGGTGTCATGAGCTTAGTGCAACAGTAAATATATACTTTTATGTGAAGTTGTATCTGTTATAATTGTCACATGCGTACTGTGAACTTGTGGTCCACTTTTAATACCAAATTTAAACCCATGAAATCACTCAACTTTATGTTGATCGTTTTAGCATGTTTTTCTCAGGTGCTTAGCTTTGGAAGTCTTACTTGCTATTTGAGGCTGCCATGCATTGGACCTATTTTCAAGAATTATTATCTTCTGTCTTTAAACATCGTTGTCAAACTTTAAAACCTTTATTCGCTTCCGCATTTTATTTTGGGCCTACGTATAACTTTAACTATTTTTATTAATGCAACGATGTTGGATTTTCAAACGTACCCTTAGAGGTCGTTCTTTGTATCTTGTGTGATGTGTATTATGACGTCACGCCCCCGGACACGTATTTCCGTCTAGGCCCAGTTTAAGGGTGTGATAGATTGGTATCCAGAGCCAAGGTTATAGAGAACCAGGTAGTATATCTAGGTCTGGTCTATAACCAGTATGTGATCCTATGTGCTTTTACATGCTTGCATATGTATCATATAATAGCAGTGTTTAATATATATATAAATACTAATTATATATATCATATTGCCATAATTACCTTATTTATGATCTTGCCATATCATATTTTTGCATCATGCTTATGTTTTTTATTTTACTTGCACGTTGCATGGTTTCATATAAAGAGATTTATATAAACTTGTGCTTGTGCAGGTCATGGCTGCTCCTATTATTACTATTTTGTCTGATTCGTCAGAGGAGGGTGTGGGTTCTCGTACCCCACGAGTGATTCTCTTTGGTTCTATTCCTGTTATTATCCATGTTATCCTTGAGGTTTCTATTATCCTAGCTGACCCTATAGTTACACCGGATGTGGGGACAGTTTCAATCGTCTCACCTACCGGGGTACTTAATTTACTGGATTATTCATCTTCTTTTGATTCTAATCCATCAGAGGATTCTTTACCTCCCGTACCAGATTTGCCATTGGTTTCACCTTTCTTATGTTTTGATGACTGAGAGGCGGACGGTGAGTCTGAGCCTGCTGAGTAGAGACCGGTATCGTCATCTCATGATACTCTTGCACCATCATCTGAGTTTCCTCTTGCTCCTATTGTTTCCCCACCCAGGATTCGTTGACGTTCAGCGACTCTTATCCGACCCGGTGAGGCTATCGCTTTCGGTCGACCTTACCGCACCCATCCTAACGGGCTGCGTAAGTTGTTGACTGCGAGGAAGAGAGTTAGACCTTTACCTGCTCGTAGACTTGCTTGGAGACCTGTATCTCATCATTCATCGGATCATTCTTCGCCAGACTTATCTTCACCTAGTTCACCTTTAGATCATTCTTTATCCAGACATACACCACCAGACACCACCGATGCTGATTCAGCTACACCCCAGAGATTTGTTCATCGATCACATGGTGGGACTCCACGACGTAGTGAGGCCTTTAGGCATTGGAGGTCTGCACCATTGTCTACACCTTACCCACCGACTACATCAGAGTCATCCTTAGGTTCATCATCTGAGAGGTCATTAGATTTATCTTCACCTTCTGTTGTACCATCTCGCAAGAGATGCAGAACCCCTACTATTTCGGTACAATCATCTACTCGTGATTCGAGGTCGATAGCCCCTACTCCTGCTGATCTTTTACCACCTCGCAAGAGGTTTAGAGATTCATACTCACCAGATGATAGCGGAGAGGAGCATATGGATGTTGAGACTGCTGATGCAGAGACTATAGCAGATATAGGTACTAGTGATGGAGTTGTAGCTCATACTGAGGATGGTTTAGGTATGAGAGTTGAGGTTACTGCTAGTGATGTTAGGGAGGATGACGAGGAGTTTGAGGTAGAGGTTGGCGAGGCCGATACGAGAGAGATTGTAGTAGATCCTTTGGCTATTGGTGGTAGTCCTGATTCTTCTTTGAGTGGTATCCCTAATCTTGAGGGTACTATAAATGATATGTCACACTATATGTCCAAGGTTACTATTGGTAGGATTACTAAGATTGAGACCGCTCAGAGACGGTTAGAGGCTGGTCAGTTGATAGCTAGTAGAGAGAGAGCAGGGTTGTCTGATAACATTTTGAGTTTGAGGATAGAGAACCTAAAACTTTGAGCTATGTTAAGTATTGAGAGAGATCGGATTTATAGCATTCGTTGACATATGACACTTTCACAAGAGGAGTTTTGTCAGGTTCGTAGGGATCGTGATGATGCTCGGAGGAGGCTTAGGAGGTTGGAATCGTTTGTTGAGAGGCGTTTGGGTTTTTGCCCTTAGTTAGGAGTACCTTAATTATGTAGGACATTAGACTGATGATTAGGTCTAGATGTTAGCAGTAGAATAATCAAAAATCATGTATCCATTTTGGGATTGGTTGTAACTGAATTATGCTTCTATCTATGATATGAAAAGCTTATTTTGATTTCCTTCGCATGTTCATCTTTATTATTATTTACTCGTTCTGGCAAAACGTATTTATACTATATTTTTACCTTGTAAACCTTATCTACCATTTGTAATGGCTATATCGCGTATCGAATCTCATCAAGTGTTATGTCTCGTAGTGTAGAACAATGACTGTAACTCGTTCCTGTATGACCCCTGAAGCAATCGAAGAACTCGTTAATTGACGTGTGGAAGAAGCATTAGCTGCTTATGAGGAATCCCGTGCTGCTAACGCTCTCGAAGCTGAAAATCAAAGCCAAAATAGCAGTGACGGTGATAATGGAAATGGTAGAAATGGAAATGGTGGAAATGGAAATGGTGGAAATGGAAATGGTGGAAATGGAAATGGTGGAAATGGAAATGGTGTAAATGGAAATCCAAATGAGAATGGTAGAGGTGATAGGCTTATTGCTCGAGAATGCGCCTACCAGGACTTCATGAAGTGTCAACCACTTAACTTTAAGGGAACTGAGGGAGTTGTCGGGTTGACAAGGTGGTTTGAAAAGATGGAAACAGTGTTCCATATCAGCAATTGTCCTGAGAAATACGAAGTTAAGTATGCTACTTGCACCTTGTTAAACAGTGTTCTAACTTGGTGGAACTCACATAAGAGAACCGTTGGGACTGAGGCTGCATTTGCCATGTCATGGAAAGAGCTCATGAAGTTAATGGCTGAAGTGTACTGCCTAAGGAATGAGATTCAGAAAATGGAAACTGAACTCTGGAATTTGACTGTGAGGAACAATGATCTGACTACTTATACCCAGAGATTCCAAGAGTTGACTATGTTGTGTACCAAAATGGTTCCTAAGGAAGAGGACCAGGTTGAGAGGTATATTGGAGGTCTCCCAGATAACATCCAGGGTAATGTGATTGCTGTAGAGCCCACGAGACTCCAAGATGCTATTAGGATTGCCAACAACTTAATGGACCAAAAGTTGAAGGGATAAGCTGTGAAAAATGCTGAAAACAAAAAGAGATTTGAGGTCAGTCAGAGAGACAACCGTGGACAGCAGCCACCATTCAAAAGGCCCAATGTTGGAGGTCAGAATGTGGCAAGAGCTTATACGACTGGCAACAATAAAAGGAAACCAAATAGTGGACCATTTCCTTTCTGTAACAAGTGTAAGCTTCAACATGAAGGACCGTGCACAGTGAGATATGGGAAGTGTAACAAGGTTGGACATTTAACCCGGGATTGTAAGGTCACAAATTCCACTACTTCTACCCAGAGAGGTCAAGTAGTGAATCAGAGAGTTGTTACTTGTTTCGAGTGTGGAAGGCAAGGACACTTTAGGAGTGATTGCCGAAAGTTGAAAGAATAGAACCGTGGAAACAAAGCTGGAAACAAGAATAGAGTTGGAGAAGCAAGAGGAAAAGCTTATGTGTTGGGTGGAGGAGACGCTAACCCCGATTCTAATGTCGTCAAAGGTACGTTTCTTTTCAACAACCATTATGCTTTTGTATTATTTGATTCGGGTGCCGATCAAAGTTTCGTGTCGACTACTTTTAGTACTCTGCTTGATATAACCCCCGATACTTTAGACGTTAGCTATGATGTCGAATTAGCCGACAGAAGGATTTCTGAAACTAATACCATACTTAGAGGCTGTACGTTAGGATTGTTAGGCCACCCATTCAATGTAGACTTAATGCCAGTCGAACTTGGAAGTTTTGACGTCATCATCGGCATGGATTGGTTAGCCAACCATCATGCGGTGATTGTTTGTAATGAGAAGATCGTGTGGATTCCCTATGGAGACGAAGTCTTGATAATTCAAGGTGATGGAGGCGTTAGAGGAGAGAAGTCGAAATTGAGCATTATATCGTGCACTAAAACTCATAAGTATATTGAGAAAGGATGCCCATTTTTTCTGGCACAAGTGACGAAGAAGGAAATCGAGGATAAGTCGGAGGAGAAACGAATTGAGGACGTACCGACTATACAGGACTTTCTGGAGGTTTTTCTAGAAGATTTACCTGGATTACCGCCAACGCGACCAGTTGAATTTCAAATCGATTTGGTCCCTGGTGCTACACCTGTGGCGCGAGCTCCATATAGATTAGCACCATCAGAATTGCAAGAGTTGTCTACGCAACTACAAGAACTTTATGACAAGGGATTTATAAGACTGAGTTCCTCACCCTGGGGAGCCCCGGTCTTGTTTGTCAAAAAGAAGGATGGATCTTTTCAGATGTGTATCGATTACCGCGAGCTGAACAAGCTGACGGTGAAGAACTGATACCCACTTTCGAGAATCAATGACTTATTTGATCAGTTGCAAGGATCGAGTGTCTACTCTAAGATCGACCTGTGATCTGGTTATCACCAACTCAGAGTGCGAGAGGAAGACATTCCAAAGACGGCGTTTAGGACATGCTACGGTCAATATGGGTTTCAAGTGATGTCGTTTGGACTGACAAACGCACCGGTAGTATTCATGGATTTGATGAATCGAGTGTGCAAACCGTACTTAGATAAATTCGTGATCATTTTTATTGATGACATCCTAATCTACTCCAAGAGTGAGGAAGAGCATGCGGAACACCTTAAGCTAATTTTGGAATTACTTACGAAGGAAGAATTGTATGCTAAGTTTTCAAAGTGGGAATTTTGGCTATCGAAGGTATAATTTCTTGGTCACACAATTGATAGTGAAGGCATTCATATGGACCCAGATAAGATTGAGTCTATCAAGGATTAGGAATCGCCCAAGACCCCAACAGAGATTCGTCAATTTCTAGGTCTTGCCGGCTATTACCGACGATTTATAGAAGGTTTCTCAAAGATTTCTAAACCTATAACAAAGTTGACTCAAAAGAATGTGAAGTTTAATTGAAGTGATAAGGCAGAAGCGGCATTTCAATTGTTGAAGCAGAAGTTGTGTAGTGCACCGATTTTGGCTTTGTCCGAAGGTAGTGAAAACTTTGTGGTTTACTGTGATGCTTCTGGTAAAGGGTTGGGCGCAGTTCTGATGTAAAAGGAGAAAGTCATAGGCTACGCATCACGTCAACTCAAGATTCACGAGAAGAATTACACTACACACGACTTAGAACAGGAGCGGTGGTATTTGCTCTCAAGATGTGGAGACATTATTTGTATGGTACGAAATGCGTTATGTTCACTGATCATCAGATCCTGCAACATATTCTAGATCAGAAAGAGTTGAACATGAGACAACGTAGATGGTTAGAGTTGTTGAGCGATTACGACTACGAGATTCGTTATCATCCAGGGAAGGGAAACGTAGTGGCAGACGCATTGAGCCAAAAGGAACGGATTAAGCCACTACAAGTTCGAGCGTTGGTAATGGCAATTGGTCTAAACCGCCCTATGCAGATTTTAGATGCTCAGTTTGAGGCAAGAAAAGAGGAGAGTTTTGGAACAGAGGATTTGTATGGCATGATTAAGAAGCTAGAGCCATGTACTGATGGAACGTTATGTTTAAATAGGAGGAGTTGGATACCTTGTTGAGGTAATTTAAGGGAACTGATTATGCATGAGTCGCATAAGTCAAAATATTCGATTCATCCTGGATCGGACAAGATGTATCAGGATTTAAAGAAACTATACTGGTGGCCGAATATGAAAGCTGAGATTGCCACTTACGTCAGTAAGTGTTTGACCTGTGCCAAAGTCAAGGCCGAATTCCAAAAGCCATCCTGTTTGTTGGTTCAATCTGTGATCCCAGTATGGAAGTGGGAGAACATTACAATGGATTTTGTTACTAAGTTACCAAAGACATCAACGGGTTAAGATACAATTTTTGTAATTGTTGACCGACTCACAAAATCAGCTCATTTCTTACCAATGAAGGAAACTGACTCGATGGAGAAGCTGACGAGTCAATACTTGAAGGAAGTAGTCTCGAGGCATGGAGTGCCCGTTTCGATTATTTCTGATCGAGACAGTAAGTTTACATCTCATTTCTGGAAATCGTTGAATGAGGCCCTAGGTACTCAATTGGATACGAGTACGGCTTACCATCCACAGACTGATGGTTAGAGTGAGAGAACCATCCAAACCTTGGAGGACATGTTGCGTGCTAGTGTGATTGATTTTGGAAAAGGTTGGGATAGACACCTACCTTTGGTGGAGTTTTCCTATAACAACGGTTATCACACGAGTATCAAAGCTTCACCGTTTGAAGCTCTCTATGGCCAAAAATGTCGATCGCCTATTTGTTGGGCTGAGGTTGGAGACGCTCAGCTCACTGGTCTGGAAATTGTTCATGAAACAACTAAGAAGATCATTCAGATCAAGAAGCGTATTCAAGCTGCACGAGATAGACAAAAGAGCTACGCCGACAGGAGACGTAAGCTATTATAATTTGAGGTTGGAGATAAGGTCATGTTGAAAGTGTCACCGTGGAAAGGAGTGATATGTTTCGGCAAACGAGGGAAGCTGAACCCTCGTTATATTGGACCTTTCAAGATTCTTGCTAGCGCTTTTCATGTTTCCAATTTGAAGAAGTGTTTCATAGACGAACCCCTAGCTATTTTGTTGGAAGAAATCCAGATTGATGACAAGCTAAATTTCATTGAGGAACCAGTTGAAATTATGGACCGAGAAGTTAAACAGTTAAAGCAAAGCCACATTCCAATTGTGAAGGTCTGTTGGAATTCGAGACGAGGATCCGAGTTTACTTGGGAGCGCGAGGATCAAATGAAGAATAAGTACCCTCACCTTTTTGCAAATCCTTCGTCCACGTCCAAGCTTTGAGGACAAAGCTTCTTTAACGGGGGAAGAATGTCACACCCCGTAAATTTCAGGTCAATATTTTAAGCTATTCCGATCATTTTTTTGAATTTTTACGCGTTACATTTGAATCTGGCAGTTTACCGGGAAGTTGACATGCGTAAATCTGAAAACGTCATCGAATGCGTCCCGACATCGGTTATTATATAATTTAGGCTTTATATGAGATATTTTATCTTTTCTAAGAGTTTCCTGATTTTTAATCCCTTCCGATATTAATTTTAGGGTTATATTCTTTAAATTGCGTTTTTCGCGTTTTTGACCAAACGGAACCCCGGAAACTCGAAATCTTTTCGTGTAAACTCAAGTTATCGATAATCTTATACCCTAAGCCCAAAAATTTCATTCATACCCCTCCCCATATACATATGGACGCCTAAACCTAAACTAAAACAACCTTGGCACTTGAAATTAATTCATTTATGCTCCACTAACTCAAAATTTGATAACTTACCATGCATGTGAAGGAAAATGACATCTTTGTTGCCTAGTGACTTGCATGCATGCCACCTCTTACATATCACATGCAAGCTTGGACCATTTGACTTGGAAAATTAAAGATTTTGATATTATAGGAACCATGGACCAAATTTTTGAACCACAATGGTCCTTGTGACCATAGTTTGTCCGAAACCACAAGGTGTTAGCCTCAATTTATTGAGTCGAACAAGGAAGCTCGGTCACTCTACGATGGAGCTTCGGTCTTTATTTAGTTAATGTTGTAACAGGATAATATCGGGAGTCGGGCTCGATAGATAATCTAATATTGTATATGTTTCAGGTTTAATTCCAAACAAAACCCGAGCCCGGGTCCTAGTTAAATATCCCACGTGTCGTAGGGATATATATATAGATATTTTCCATATGAAAATATCTAATTCTCATAATATCTATTTTCTAAAATCTAAAAATCTTTTCTCTCTCATTTCTCTCTCATCTCTCTCTCTCTCTCTAGTTTCTAGTTCCGATTCGTGTTGTGATTTATGAAGTGAAGTGTGAATCGGGTTCCTACACACCTAATCACAAACCCTAAGTTGGCAGGCCACCAAAGAAGAGGAAGAAGACACTTGATAAGATTGAAAGTCAAAGTTGTTCATCAAGCAAGATTTCTAGGAAGGCAGATCAGTCAAGTGTAGTAAATGTGAAAATTTGGGTCATAACAGGAAAGGCTGCTGATGACATCAAATAGCGTTACTTTTATAGCATCATTTATCCCATGTAAATAACCCATTTTGTATAATTATTGCAAAGAATTGTTACTTAATCGTTTGTATTTGAGAATTGCAGTAATTATAGAGTACTTGGTAAAGATTAGCTAAAAGGCACGCATTTTGGAGCTTAAACGAAGAAATATGAAGAAAATTGTCTTTGACATCCTATACACCATATCCATCAAGGAAGATACGGCGTATCTGTGCCTGCACTTCACAAAAGACCACGAAGGAACAAGATTCAATACGCCGTATCTAGAGGAATCATATACGCCGTATTCGAGTTATGGAATGTGAATATTCTGGAAGATATCGAACGTGGTCCCTACTCCAAGAAACCCCCGATACGCCGTATCCAAGTCTCTCAATACGCTGTATCGACCAAATTCCAGACCTTATAAATAGAAAACCTAAAAACGGGTTTTCAGTGTGCTAAATCATATTTTCAATACCTTAACCATACAAGTCGATTTCCAGAGAGAAGAAAAGCAGAAGAGGTCGAGCAACGCAATTAATTCCATAGAAAACACTTTGTAATCTCCTATACTCTTGTAATCGTTCAGTTTTTGGTATCATTCGTTAACTCGGTTAGTTTACCTTGGTTGAATTATTACTCTTGTATTGATTATAATGTTTGAAGGCTAATACCTCCGGGTATTAGCCATATTATGAAGATTTAAATGTTTGATTTGTTTATATCGATTGCTTAATTTATCGTTGAATGCTTGTTTACGTGCTTTTGTATTCGACCTATCATTTAACTGGATCTAGTGATACGGACCAAGTAATCTAGATGCCAAGATGGTTTCTCATTGTGATTATATACATCTAGAGCAATATGGATCAGAATAATAACCTATCTTTTGCCTTAAGATTGTGAGCTTAGTTGGAGAACCGCGGCAGGTGACCATTGGGATTACTACGTACGTTCATAATTAATTGGTAGTAAAGATTGGTTAGTGGACTAACCCACCCCCCCCCCCCCAACTAGTGTATAAATTGCCAATAAGCAGTAATGGGTAAAGAAAATATCTATGAGCTAGGGTTTAACAAATCCATTGCTTTAATCCCTAAAGATAGATTATAATCAGCAACATGATGCTTTTATGCGGCAGGATGGTTTAATTTGGACAGAATTCTACGGTCTTGGTTTAAGGAAAGAAATACCGCCTTATTTTAGAATGATATGCCGCCTCGAGATAAGTAATCATTGCACTAAATAAACAAACCAGCGTTCTAATTGGATTAATCATGGCTAATACAGTTTTCTTATATTTGAATATACCGCTCTTTTATCTTCTGTTAATTTGCTTGCGTGTGTAATGTGTCTTGAATTGATTTAAGTCACCATAAAACCCGTGCCAGTCTCTCAGGCTGAAACCTCCTTTATCCGTTAAAATTAGGATTAACATAGGTTTAGCATAGGTTTAACATAGAATAGAATTAACTTAGTTTAGTAAACCAAAATATTAATAACTTGAAAGATTGTTTCTCGCTCTTAGTGATCGACACCCTACTTACCACGAAACTCCCATCTAACCGGGTACACTGCCCGTTAAAGTGTTATTTTTAGTAAAGTCAGCAAAATATAAATTTAAAACTTAAAACATAAATTATAACCACACAACGACACATCAGTTGCCGGGGTCAAGGTGGTGCAAGCCAAGCTGGTGGTTCTAGTCAAGCTAGTGCAAGACAAGCTGTTGGTGCAAGGAATGTCTCTAGTGAAGCTGTTGGTTCAAGGATTGCCTCAAGTCAAGCTGATGGTTCTAGGGGTGAGCACGGTCCAAGGACCGGACCAGACCGGCCAAGACCGGACCAGACCGGCCAAGACCGGACCGGACCAAGAACCGAGTTGGAACAAAATGTCAGACCAAAATGGTACGGTACGGTCCGGGTCGGTCTTCAGTCCGGTCCAATCCGGTCCGGTCCTACACGGCATAATCATCGGGTTTTTGGTCGGACCGAGCCGAACTGGACCGGACTGAGACCGAAAGTAATAAAAACCCTAGACCGAGGACCGGTGGTCCGGTCCGGTTTTTCGGTCCGGTCCGGTATGCTCACCCCTAGCTGGTTCTCGTCAACCTAGTACAGCACCAAGCACAGCAACTGGTTCAATGAATGCCTTAAGTCAAGCTATTGGTTCTAGTCAGCTTAGTGCAACACCAAGCACAACAAGCCAAGGACCATGTCAACATAGTGCATGACCAACTTAAGCATGTCAGGGACCTAGGCAAGGTTTTCAGGCACCAAGACCAGCTCTAAGTGCTTGACCATAAAGATTGACCAAGAAAATTGCCAGCAGACACAGCCCAAGAAAATTGCCATCTTAGTTTAGTTATTATGCAATGATCTTTGAACAATAGGAATTCTGTTAAGTTTCATGTATTTTGGATTAAAAGTATTAACTTTAGTTGTCATGTAATAACTGTATTTTTGCATTAGAAGTATTAACTCTTATGATTGTTTAATCATGTTATATTTGGTGAGTATGACCTTCTGAAGTCAACTGTCATGTAGTGTATTTTTGCTTAGAAGCCTATGTTTGCTAAGTATGACCTTCTGAAGTCAACTGTCATGTAGTGTATGTTTGTTTAATAATGTAGTGTACATTATTGGTCATAATTTGTTGGTTATTTTCCTCAGTTTGACCTTATAAGGTCAAACAGGATCATTGGTTTTGGTCATATTGCTATATTTGACCTTCTAAAGTCAAGTGACATTTATAGTATGTTTTGATAAACATTTTTAGTAGTACATTGTGTTGGTAGTCTTACTGACTTTGACATACTCTAAACAATGTAGTACATTGTCTTGGTAATTTTGCTGACTATGACCTTCTAAAGTCAAACCGGATTGCTTTATACATGTTAGCCTTAAAATGTGTCGACTTATACGGAATTATATTAGTTTACTATAGACGTATCACGTAAGGACTAGACATGTCAAGGTAGGATAGACAGAAGACACGAAGGCTATAAATACCCTCATATACTTTCATAGAAGGGTGAGGATAATCATTTGTACATCTCATAATGTGTGTTTTCTCCTCCTTCTTTCTAGAAAACACACACTCTTCCCTTTCTCTCTCTACATATAATAATATGGATTTCTATTTTTTTTATCCTCCCCGACCTCCGGATCGTGTTAGTTAGTGAATTTCTTATTGTTAACAATTGGCATCAGAGCTAACCAGGAGCGTTTTGTGTTTGTAGTTTGCTTATTTGTATGGTGTTCGTGGGTTAAAAGCTTATCTTGGGCTTATTTTATAAACCAACAAGCCACGATTTAATTTGTTTATGCTTATTTTGTATAAAAGCTTGAGACTTTCTTCTTTCCCATGTTTTTGCTTATTGGTACATATATTTCATGGCTTATCTTGTGATTTTTGTATCTTGTTTTTGAAGAAAAATTTGGGTTTGTCCTCATTTTTTTGAAGGAGATTTATACATGCATTAGGCGATTTATGTATGAAAGAGGCGATTTATGTCATGTTCAAGCAGGCGATTTATGTCTTTTATGAATCAAGCGATTTATGGATTTTCGGTAACAAGCTATTTATGTAATTGGTTAAACATACGATTTATACTTGCTCTTTGCAGGCGATTTATACATGTTCAGATTGAGCGATTTATGCATAAGGCGATTTATGCACTTTCTCATTAGGCGATTTATGCAAGTTGCTAAATCAGGCGATTTATGCAAGTTATAAATCAGGTGATTTATGCAAGATGATAAAATAGGCGATTTATACACAGATCCTTGTTTAGGCGATTTATACACCTGTTTTAGTCGATAACCAATCTTAATCACCTTCCACAACACCAAAGCAAACACAACACTTAATGTTAAAATGATCCTATTAAAGATTCACTAAAATGTCAAAACGGCTATGGATTTGGACTTAGAATGTCAAGTGTTCACGGAGTTGATTTGGTATCTCTTATTTGAGATTGAAGTGGGTTTCATGAAGGCGTCTACTTATTTCATCATCAAGACTTCTTTCTATTTTCTACCTCTTTTCTTAAAACCCCTATATCGATTGATGACTTGCTTGAACGTATACAGTTATGATTGAGACTTGGATTATCTAGTTTCTAATAGTCGGGGTGGTTGGTTGAAGACCTTGTTAACTATCACTTAAAGAAGTTACGTTGTAGTACTCAATGTCACACGCAGATGCCGATGTGGATAATTTCAAGAGGTGTTGTACTTCTTATACTTTTGATGTTGGATATAGGGTACTTAGAGATTTAATCTTGCACCGTTCTTCATTCAACAACCGTGCAAGCTTAAGTAACAAATTTAGGGAATTTCACTTCGTTTTCAAGTTTGGTATATCGAGTTTACTTCACCATGTGGTCACAGCAATAGCCGACAAAATATGAGGTTGGTAAGTTAGCCAGAGAGTCTAAAGGTTGAGATGTGATCATCAATTCTCACTGGATATTTGAAGCTACAGAACGTCAATGGTGCTTCAAAGTTTAAGTAAAATCTTTCAAAGTTCTTCAATGTCTTTCATAACTTTTTAAGATTGTTGCTTATGACAAGAACTTCTCGAGTATATGGCCATACACGTCAATGATGCTTCCGAGAGTTCGAAACCATCTTCATGGGGGAAACGTGTACTTTGATGTAATCAGATCAACCTCCAGGGAGAAGTAGTTTATACTACTTTACTTAGTATGGTTGGTGTGAAGTATTCTGCAAGCGTGAGAAGATTTGTTGTTGATCTCATGCATGTTCCCCTGAACAGATATTCACCAAGACCAAATGTCATGATATAATATAGAAGCAGTATTAGTTGGTGTGGTTGGTTGATTCTTCTACAAAATTCCACTGTGCACTTTAATGTCAACGTTACAAGATCGTTCGAGCTACATCAAAGTTTCAGAATCTGCTAAAGATACGGATGTTGGTTTGGGGGAAGCTGATTCAGAAACTTCGCCAAAAAGGAGTCTATGAAGAAAGCTTTTCAAAACATGCGGCATGAATTGGGGGGAAATTAATCCAACTCATGCAAACTATAATGGTTCCAACGACACAGAAGATCCAAACTAGACTACAAGTATCAAGACTAGAAGACAAAGACGTCATCTTCAGCATTGGAAGCTCTTTGGGAAGACTTTATTATGTTGTATTTTGTACTTGTTAAGAACGTTGTAAGTAATTTTGTATGTCTACATATTAGGGGAAGATTGTTAGCCTTAAAATATGTCGACTTATACGGAATTACATTAGTTTACTATAGTCGTGTTACATAAGGACTAAATATGTCAAGGTAGAATATATAGAAGACAAGAAGGCTATAAATACCCTCCTATAATTCCATAGGAGGGTGAGGATAATCATTTGTACATCTCATAGTATGTGTTTTCTCCTTATTTTCTCTAGAAAACACACTCTCTTCCCTTTCTCTCTCTATATCTAATAATATGGCTTTTAAATTTTTTATCCTCCTCGACCTCTAGATCGTATTAGTTATTGAATTTCTTATTGTTAACAATATAACAAAACCAAATGCTAACTGTAAACATCAACCAACATGGTAACAAAACAAACAATGCATATAAAAGAGACCAATTTCCATTACTGCAATACCAAAACAATTAGTTCTTACATAAACACAACAGACAACATCAGACAACTTCATCTTAGATCATATACATAAACAAAAACACACAACTTCCCATCAAACTACACCAAAAGAGAACCATTAAACAACCACTAGGCTAGAGCTAAGATAAAAGTAGGAAAAAGCAAATGCCAACCAACTGAAAATCAAATACATCTTCAAGTTCCTGTTTGCTTGCACAAGCACCATCATATCAGTTTCCATCCTATTCCTCACCCTTAACAAACCGGGTGTTATCAACATTGATTTTTGACACATGGGGGGATCCACCCAGTTAAAAAATGACAACTTTCACCATTAATCTATGGGCATGCAAGGAACCTACAACCTGGATTAGTATCCGTCCATGATGTTCGGGTGACTACAAGATGCCCACAATAACATAAGGCCATAGCTTTAAGGTTAGGGTTTTTTGGATTAATGGTTGACAGGTTGTTTTTTATTGGGAGAATTATGAATAAATGAGGTGAATGGTGACAGGTGTGTAGGAGTTATAAGGGGGATTTTGGAGGGAAATCGTAGGGGAATAACTAGGGTAACATATGGTCCTTGTGGTATTATTAGGGTGAATGGACAAAAGTACCCCTGACGGTAGTAGAAGTTAACGCCCAATTGGATAGGAAATCGATCAAAAGACATGTCAACCCAATTGGGACAACCACAGGGACCACTAGTGTAATTTTTAACTTACTAGGACGAAACATGCATTTTGGGCATAACCATAAGGACCAAATATGTAATTATCTACAAAAATATTTAACAAAATCGAATAAAACAAAAAAAAAAGCTGAAAGTAAAAAAGGCATCATCTTCATCTATGCATTTCTCTTTCTTTATCCTATGTTCTTTGTTTCCATAAAAAATCACCATTTTCTTTATATCTTTATGTATATATCGTATATGAACCAGAGCTTATAATGCCCCCTAAATAGATGATGCCCCGGGCGGTCGCCCAACTCGCCCATGACCAGGACCGGGCCTGTATAAATGATCCAATTAAACGAATTAGAGTTGTGCTTAATTAGGTGGACTGGGTTGGGCTTGGTTGCTTGACTTGTTTAAAAAGATAAGTATTTTTTAAACTTAATAATTATCTTTTATATTTATAGATAATTTCTATGTTGCACGGACACTTCGTCGGGGTGTCGTCTTCCGTACCGAAAATGTTTCGGAAACGCGAAACACCTTGGCACGCCTCAGAAACGTTTATGGAAAATAGGAAACGTTTCACGTCATTTTGAAACGTCTGGTGTTGGGAAGAAACGTATTGGAAATGCGTATGGGCCATTTAAAAGCGTTTCTACTCTAAAAAAACGTATATTTAAGCCCAAATGAAGGCCCAATCGTTTAAGAATCCATTTGAAACATTAACCTCTTTTCCCAATATTAAAACAAAGGCAATTGTTTCTATCATCAATCTCCCGCTCTCACGCTCTGTCCTCCCTCAGTCGCTCTATTTTCTAGGGTTCTCACCCAAGTCGTTTCTTGAAGAATCGGTTTCTCAATAAGACTACATACGAAATTCCGAACATGTATGATTATATGTACTATCTATAAAGGAAAAAGGCACAAACTTTGAAAGTGAAATCTCTTAAATTATTTCTAGAAACTAGGATACTACACAGGCTGCAAAATAGGAAAGTACAAGTCTTCAACGTAACTCTTCAACTTTACAATATATACTCGGCTGCAAAATAAGAAAGTATAAGGCTGCTTGAAAGTTAAACTGGGTCTCTAATCGACCCGGTCGAGTCACTGGGTTACCAGTTTAACCGGTTCGACTACCAGGTCAAACCAGGTTTCGAAGATATAGAAACCGGTTTTATTTGACCCATTTTTCAACCGAAAACGGTTCAACCAGTTGAACCGGCCGGGTCGAACCGGGTTTTAAAACATTATGTTTAATCCTCAAATCCTGAAACTTTTATTATTTTTTGACCCATAAACTTTTTTTATCACTACACTAATTGCCACTATAAAATCTCATTGCTATGCACGGGTACTCGTCTAGTTTATTTAATTGTTTATTTGTCTTTATAGAATTCATAAATCCCAATTATTCAAATCATTCGATTAAGCTTCATGTTTTCTAATTACCAATAAAAGTTTCAATTTTTAATGATTGTTTGATGGTTGACAAATCTTTGCATCTAATATTGAACTTTAATGAATGATATTTTGGTGACAACAATTTGATGTTGGATGTTTGATGTTTACTTATTTTATTAATAAATATATATAAAATTATATAAATACACAAATGTTTCTAGCCGTACCCGTTTCTTGAATTTTGGGATATTGATGTTTCTAAGTACCCGTTTTCGTCCCCGTCTTCGTGTTCGTATCTGTCCCCGTGCAACATAGGATAATTTTATATTTTGAATATAGTAATTATCTTTTAGCAAACCTATAAATATAATGCAATAATTATTCATAGAATTTTACCGAATCACATATACCATCTCCTCCTCCCTTTTTCTATGTTCGACCGTGGAACACAAACCGAGACACACACATTATGTGTCGTGTCTTGTGAAAACTGATTGTTCTTTAATTGTTGTTTGGAAACAACGCTAGCACGTTGTTGTACTCGCTTGAGGGTTAGTGTGTATTCACCGTGAAGAAGCAAAAAGGTACGTAAAGTTGTGTTTATTTTGGTCAGTTATAAATTGTGTATGGATTGCTTATGGTTATATGTATACTGAAAACTTGTCTTGTTTTTCAAGATTAAATATATACCAAAATTAGACAAATCTGACAAAACTAATACAGATTTTTCATATATTTTATAACACAAAATTATTCTGTAAATATTCTTTAAGCCTTGTTTAATAAGTCTATATCTATTCTTAAAATAGATTTACAAAATATTCTGGATAAATTTTCTAGATTTTGTGTTTCAAGTGTCACACTTTGAGACACGATATCTCATTCATATTATCTCCATTTTTGACATACTTTAACTTGTTGCGAAGCACTCTTTAAGGAGAACGCAAAAATATAAGCTATTATAAATATATATAGCATATATTAAATAATGTCCAAACATTGCAAAAAGTCATTTTGCAATACTATTTTCCAACAATCTCCCACATGAATGGAAATCGGTCGAAAACACACAAAAGTTTTGGCGAAATTTCTACGGTTGAGACCTGCATAGGATAGGTAGGTGTGATCCTTTGAACCTTCCCTTGTGAGATGCACTTAGCCTCCTAGATCTGAGTAGACGCGATGTTCTTGAACTCGGCCTCTGTTTACGTAGACGACAATACACACTCATATACGACTCTCCCTGACCTTGTCAAGTCCTCATAGTCATGCCCGTTATGGTCATGAGTACTAGCCTGGTTCTGCAGGAGCTCTTAGGAATTGCGCCCCTCACATTTCCCTTTGAAGCGACCCCACTTCTCTCTTAAATAGGTGATTTCATCTTGAATCATTAAAAACATATGTTTTTGCTAATTTTATCTTGAATCACTATGCTTTGTGATTTCATCCTGAATCATTAAAGCCATATGTTTAACCTCTCAACAAGTCACATTTGTTATAGGAATGAACTAGGATGTTACAATTATAAGTAACACCCCCACATTGACGTGACTTCCCCTACATTTCTATGATTAGGTTGTCCTATTGAGCCCAAATCTTGGGATCTCCAATCAACTGGGTTAGGTTTTCCTTCATAGAAACTCATTCCTTTAAGGGATTTAGTCACATTCCTTTAGGCAACTCTCTAACTAACTCTCTGATTAATCCTTTCATAAGTGGATCCGTGATGTTATCCATTGACTTTACATAGTCAATCGTGATAACTCTATTTGAGAGTAGTTGTCGCACCAATCACCGTCTATGATGAATATGTCTCGACTTACTGCTTTACATTATGATATGAGCTCTATAAAAATTCAATTGACTATCACACTTTATAAAGATGGCCATTACCGGTTTACGCCATCTTGGTATGTCCTTTACGAATTAACGTAAATACCCCGCATATTCTATAAATTTATCTTAAATGATAAATTCAAATTTCATCATAGATTTACCTATAAGCGTCTGTTTGAAATACTTTCAAGATTTATAAGACATAGCTTTCCACTTAGCGTAAGTACATCCGCTCAGTGGATCTAGATTCTTTTAAGTAAGAATCCAAATTTGCATTACTCTATCAACTGATAGCAGCTGGATATCTTCCATAATGCAATTTTATAAGTATCATTGTACTTATGTAATACTATTCAAATGAACATCACTTTAATTACTGGTATACTTGACCTGGTTATAAATTCAAGTCACGCACGTCATTACACACATAAGATGCCCAATATTCTTTGAGTATTCAAAATGGGAAACACCTTTAGATTAAAAGATGTCATTGAATTCTAGCTAGGCCGGAATCCCCCACATTGAACCTCTCAAGAATATTGTCCTTATAATGTTTTTGACTTCAAAACAAATCCATATTGGTTCACATGACCTTAGTTCCAAGAACCATATTCAACAACTAATGAAGTTTATGTCAGTCTTGACTCCAACATATCATTAGTGGATTTGTTTATCTTCATATCACTTCTAGTGACAATTATACCATCTATGTATAAACACAGGAGTACACACATACATCCATTAATTTTGAATCCACATTCTTGCATGATATGGTGAAAATTAATGTCCTTGTTTGGGAGCTTTCCTTAAGTCATATAATGACTTAACAAGCCTACAAACTTTCCTCTCTAATCCAGGAGCCATGAAACCCTCGAGTTGGTTCATGTATAGTACTTTTTTCTAAATCTCCATTTAGAAATATCATTTTCACATCCATTTAATGAACTTCAAAATTTCTTAATGCGGCAATAGCAAGTACCATCCTAATCAAGGTTATTCGCGTAACAGGCCAATAAGTATCAAAGTAACCTAGACCTTCATGTTGTCTAAATCCTTTGATTACCAATTTTGCTTTGTACTTGTTAATGGTGCCATCGGCTTTCATCTTCTTCTTGAAGATCCAGTTATAGCCTAGTGGTTTACAACCCAAAAGTAAATCCACGAGCTCCCAAGTATGATTTTGTAAAATAGAATCTATTTCACTTTAAATGGCTTCTTTCCATTGAGCCATTCTGAGAAAGTTAACGCTTCTTGATAAGAAGTAGGTTCGTTTTCTACCATAAAAGAAACAAAATCAGGTCCAAATGATTTCTCGATTCTTGCCCTTTTGCTTCTTCTAGGTTCAACCTCTTCTTCCTTGGGTTGATCTTGTCTCTCATCTTGGAGATCATTATCATCTCACTGTCTTTGAGATTGGACAACTTCGTCATCTATTCTAGATTATTTTCCAATTTCCTTAGCAAGGAAATATATTTTCAAAGAAGGAAGCACTTCTTTATTCCATTATCGTATCCTTGTGTATATCAACATACACAAAGAAATCATAAGCACCACTGTTATAAGCATATACTAAGAATATGCAATTCACAGTTTCAGGTCAAATCTTTTGAACCTTGGGGTTCAATACAGATATCTTGGCTAGATATCCCCCACATTTGTAAATACTTATAAAATAATCTTATTCTCATCCATAGTTCATATGAAATATCATATTTTCTTTACAAGAGATCTTATCTAAAAGATAAGTAGCTGATATAATCGTGTTTCCCCACATTCCATGGCTTAAACCAGGACTTAAGAACATTGCATTAACCATATCTTCTAAGGCACGGTTCTTTTCTTTTAACAATTCTCTTGTTGGAGTATCAAGAGTAATAAATTTGTGTCTTATTCTAAGTTTAACACTTAAATTTAGAAATGAAAACACATATTCACCTCCGATATGACTTCGAACCACCTTGTTTTCGAGAATAAGTTGATTCTCAACTTATTTATATAGAACAAACTTGTCTATATCCTTACTCTTAAGTAAGTGTAAATAGCAATATTTTGTACCACCATAAACAAATATGATGAAGTACTCGCTATTCGCTACCTTAGTAGGTATTAATTCCAAATCACATAAAACCATGTGAATCATATCAAGGGGTTCGATTATTCCCGTTTAACCGAGAGAAACTACAATCTTGTCAATTTGGCTTCAACACAAGTTTTAATTTTGTAGTCCGTGTCAATACAAAAGGCTGGTATCTAATTTAGTTTAATTAGACAACATATTGAGTTAAAATTTAAACATGTCCGAGTCAACATGCCATACATTTAAAGAATCAAATAAGCTAAATTCATACTCATTTTGCTAAAATGACCATTAGAAAATATATTCAGCTTAAACATTTTTTTAAAGGCGTAACCCGTACGGACTCAAATTATGTTATTCGTTAACTCAATTTTTTATTTGATTCAAACACAAGATAAAAGCCAAAATTCATTAAGCAACCATCCGTACAACGCGTTGCTTAACTTAGACTCTTTTCCAGATGTGAATCACATCTCCTTTTCCCCTGATATTAGCAGTTGGAGAGTTGCCCAAAATCGTTCTCTCTATTCTCAACTGCATTAAAAGAGTTAATCAAACTCTTATCACCATATACATGATACCGAAGTGCTAATCCACCATTATATAAGGTCGGATTCCCTCATGGCCTCAGTTTTCATATCATTCAGACGATATAACGCATAGTTATGGCATATAAGGTTTCTGAATGCTTCCAATCATCTACCATACACGTAACTCGAGTATCGGTCTCCCTTTTAACAAGTTTGGGAGCAGATTCTTTAGACGTCACTCATGACATTCCAAATATTTTGTTAATACGAGGTCCCATGATTAGTTTGAAACTAATTTTGGTACTAATAACAACATGCTTAATCACAAGGGTTTCTTAACAAAACGATTTTAATTCGTCTTTTGTTTAAAACACTAATGTTTTGTAAGATCTGTTATACAAAACCGTTTTAAAAGAAGCCTTTCGATTAAAACAATTAAACAATATCACCTATTACATAATGTTTTAACAAAAACACATATGTAATATGATGTTGTCAATTTCCATTAAAAAAATCTTAATAGATCTATTTTACATGATCTATTTTTATACTGAAACTCAACAAGGTTTTAATAAATCCATTCATCTAAAGAAACTCAACAAGGTTTCAGTAGATCTATTCTTCTAAAGAAACTCAACAAGGTTTCTATAGATGTACTTTTAAACTTCAAAATTTCAAGAATTATATCTAGTTAATAATTAAACTCGACCCGATTTAAAATAAACTAGACAAGTAAAACAAACAATTCCACTAATTAATAAAAATGATGTATATAATCCGATATTTAATAATAACTTGTATAATTATCAATTTCTTGTTTCAAATAAACTCTTCTTGATTTCATTGAACATGTTACAATTATCTAATAAAATAACAACTTGCATTTTAAGTGTAATGGATTGAACATGTTACAATTATCTAATAAAATAACAACTTGATTTCATAGAACATGTTTCAAATAATAACATGATTTAAGTGTAATGGATTGACTTGGTTGACCAATGTGTAATCATGATAAATGTTCAACAAGTCAGGGTTGTGCGGAATGCACACTTGTATGGCGTTATTATGATTATCATTCGGGGTGAAGCCCCGAATGACGGGGGTCTGGGGGCAGCGTCCCTGGTAGCAGGGTCCAAGGGGCAGAGCCCCTGGCTGGGGTCGAAAATAAAATTTAAAACGCACTTGAAAATAAAATTTCTGGAAATTTGGTATAAAGTACTATGTTAAAAACGCACTTGAAAATAAAATTTCCGGAAATTATGGACTTGTTTTTGCCCGTTTATTTAAACTAATTCGGTGGTTAGTTTAACTGTTTTGCAGTTACAACCGACATTTAGTTTTTGTTGGTCATATATACATATCATAATCTCTGGTTCAGTTTCATAACATCAAAACAAATTCTCGTTTCTAAATCTGAGTTTTATTAGATTTAAGATTTCGATAGAACCATCGAAATACTTCGATCTGAAAATGTTTACACGACTCTCAGATTTCTGTGATTATTTTTTTTACAACAAGATATGTTTCAAAGAAACTCCACTTGGTTTCAATGATTCCATTCCAATAATCTAATAAAATAACAACTTATGTTTTAAGAGATTTGTTTCAAAGAAACTCCACTTGGTTTCAATGAATCTGGACAAGTCACACAAATTACCAAAAACAAATATATATCCAAATTCCAAATTTACGAAACAAACCCTTAACGTTTAAGTTCACTTTCCTAACAATCTCCACGTGACTTGAACACTTCACATGTTCCATAACCAACATTCTTATTTTTCAATTTTCAAACGCTAGAGATATTAGCCTAATTTAAAACGAACGACCGATTCTCAAAAGCAATCCCAAACAAAATCGATCCAAAGCAATTGCCGATGACTTCAAAACGAACAATCAAACGTTGACCTACAAATGCGAACACGGTCAACCAAACAAACAATTCGGCTCAAACAATCTTCAACAAAAACAATCAAATTCAGGCGACCAACTTCATAAGCCCGACGAACGAAGATCCAAATTTTCAAACTAACAAATTCCAAACGATCGAACAAACTTCAAATGACATGATATAATCAAGTCTTCAAACACCAAATCGATCTTCAAATTCCAAAACCAAATTCTAATTCTAATGACCTACTTATTTGATAAGTATTACGGTCCAACTTCAAACTTATTATCCGTATCAAACAAATTCAAGCTAATAAATAACTTGACGAACGAGCTCTAATAATTCAAACGCTCCAAATACGATACGAAAATAATTCTAATGACCGACTTATATAATAAAGATTACGGTCCAAATTTCCAATTCAAATTCAAATACCAAAACAAAACAAATCCAAAGTAACAATTTCAATCGATTCTGATTTAACATGAAATCAATTACGCGATCAAATTCCAAAATCCAAATAGCCAATCATGTTCGTCAAAACTAATTCCTAGAAAGCAAATTTAAATGTAAGCCCATTGCTAACAAATAACCGAACTGGCCAAACATAAACAAAGTCTCAATACCAATTCTTAGCGCAAGAACCAAAGAAGTCTAAAGCCAATACAAATTCTTCTGGTCCAAAACACAAATACAAAACAAAGCAATTAATGAATCTTCAAAACTAAAGAATGAACCTATACGATAACCTGCTGAGGTCGACTCTTCAAAGCAAAACCAAAACGAACCATTTTTTTCTTTTTCTTTTTCTTCATGGCAAAACAAACCTGGCTCTGATACCACTTGTTGGTAATTCAAAGACGAAATAAACAAACAAAGATGACAAACGAAGCGGAAGCTTTATTCAAATACCAAACCAAATTCAAAGGTACCAATACAAAATTGCAATTCAAAAGATACAAAGAAAACTAAACCTACCAATCAATATTTATAGGTTAAACTAACCGTCATAGGATAGTTTCCAAATTTCAATCAAACTTGGTGGACAAGTCACACAAATTACCAAAAACAAATATCTATCCAAATTCTATATTTGGATAGATATTTGTTTTTAAATGTAGGCGCAGTGCTAACAAACAACCTAACTAGCCAAACATAAACAAAGTCCCAATACCAATTCTTAACGCAAGATCCAAAGAATTCTAAAGTCAATACATTCCTGATCCAAACAACAAATACAAAACAAGGCAATTATGAATCGACAAAACTAACAGAATAACCCATACGATAACCTATGGAAGTCACTCTTTCAAACCAAAACGCAAAACGAACCTTTTTTTCTTTTTCTTCTTCTTCCTGATTAAACCAACCGTAAAGTGTTAAGTCACTTCTAACACGTTTGTATGGTGATTTTACCATCATCGAGATTTGAGATAAAAACAAAGAAAGTGCCATTAGGATATTTCTAAAAAATAAAAAAACTCCACTACCTTATTTTTTACTTATAAATCCCTATAAACTTCACCATTTTTACACACATCTTCTCATATTCTTACTCAAACAACATATAATTCATTCTTCATTATCGAAATGAATTCCTATACTTTAGTTCCCGACTCTAGAAAAGTATAAAGTTGTTAGCGCTAGGGTGTAATTTTCTTAAAAGAGCGATGTTATTTATTAGGAATAGATAACAAGCAAATCGACCGACGAGAAACCCCGTATATCAATATCGTTATGGTGCTCATGACCGTTTAGCGATAATTCGATGTAGAATGCATATAAATTCCGAAAGACATTCTGAATGGCTCGCCCCTTTTTCAACTGGATAGCTGATGAGGTAACATCATTCCTTCATTCCTTTCATGATAAAGTGATTGACTGTACCAGTAAAAAAGGCATTCGCGTTGTTAAAGTGCATCACTCTGCAATTCGTCAATTGCATATCAACATGTAATCTTGATTTTTTAGATGAATATATTCAAATGAGTGAGAGCAGTTCAAACGTCTATCCTTGAACATTTTGTAGTTCTGTTATTGAAAATTTGAACCTGAGTATTTGAGAAAACACATAGTGATATGATGTTTGTAAAACTTATCGGCAATCACGAAAAAAAGAACAGGTTTTCGGGAATGTTAAGAAACCTTGATTGTATGGATTAGGAGTGGTTTGGTTGTCCGTATGCCTTTAAAGGGAACAATGTTAGACGTGGTTGATGCGGTCGTCGTAAGACTTCACAAGAAGTTTTACAATCCCCTATGCAGTGTACCCTAATTGTATGGCAGTGTAGTGATAAGCAAGACTCGGTTGTTTATCGTTCTCAAGGAAATAGCACGAAGGTCGGATCGAATGTTCACTAAGGTTTAAGGGTTGAAGGAAGATTATTTTTGAGTTTTTATATTTTATGAATGCAAGTAAATTCTGGTTTTAGAAAGGTTTTGGTTTTAAGCCAATTAAACTAATAAACTAAATAACAATTATACAACGAAGCACATTCACTTGGGATGCACTACTCCTTGCTAGCTATCCAATTCTACCTATTGATTTGTCACACTTGAGATGTAATGTGTAAGTATTTCCTAGGTCATGAACGGATTACACGAACCCGCCGTCTATTTAATATTCCGTTAGGGCAACGCACAACTAAGGTAGTATAAAGACTATTACAAGGCCCCTAAGAGTATATTAAATGCATGTGAAATATCTTAAGAGGGATCAACCATATAATAAGGTAAGGTAGTATGAAGACTGTTACCCGATGGTATCCTTTCTACACACTCGCGTTTCCCTAGACATGTCAACAGCGATACAGACAAAAGCTGGTTTTCTAAAGCCTAACGCGCACATACATCAACAAGAAGCAATAGGAAACAAGAATTATAAACTATAATCAATTATACTCATTGAATCTGTCACAAACAACAAGATCTTATCAACTAATGACAAGTTTTATGCATTACCAAATAAATACTAGATGAATTAAGCCCAAAGCAACTTTAAACAATTAGAATTCATAAATCAACAAAAGGAATTAAAAACATGAATTAAGATATAAGTGAATAAGACAAACCATTACAAGAGGTTTATGGAATGAATAAGGTCTTCTATAGTTTGCTTGAAAATACCTACCCCAACCTCATATTCGGCCATAGGGTGTGTTGGGCTTGATAAAAAACGAAGTTATGAGGCTATATTTATAGGAAAACCCTAGGTCGGCAATCCCGACGCCGTCGCCAAAAACCCCGACGCCGTCCCTAAAAACCCCGACGCGTACAACACGTTTTTCGTATAGTTTAGATTTTCTCGTTTTATCACGTGGGCTATTGAATCGTCGAAATCCGAGTTCGTATAAAGGAGTTATGACAAAAACAATATCTGGTACTTCGCTCGCAAGTGAAATGATCTTCTAAATCTCGTGACACAAAATCTTCTATGGTTTCTTTAGGTCGGCGATGTTTGACGCTGTCACCAGATCTCTGACGTCGTCACTTCAATCGTCCTTGACTCCGTCGTGCATGAAACACATAACAACCGTCTCCACACTCTGTTGCTCAACATCTTCAAGATTGGAGTAGAGTCAGTCTTGTCCTTTCTTCTCCAAAGGACCCCAAGTCCATATGAAGTTTCCTCCAAAAGCATCCAAGTGCTAAAACCCAAAAACAAACGATTAAGCACGTAATCTGGGCATATTTGCATGATTTAAGGGGTTAAATGACCCCGAAATAGTGTATAAAATGACACCTCATCAAATACCCCTAACACTTGGGATTTGCTTGTTCTCAAGCAAATGGGCTTTTCTACCTAGACAGTATAATGATGAGGTCATTTAACCTACTCTTAACAGTATTTCTCAACAAACCTCTTAGACCTCATAATTAAAAGCAACAGAAAGTATATACTAACACCTCACATAAGTGTTTGAGATTCTCTATTTTTCTCGGGTGTATAATAAATTATAACATAAAGGGGAAACAAAAAATCAACACTCATTACCTATCATATTATATAAATTACCATAGGCTTGGTAAATGATCAAACCTCCACCGCTAGGCGCAAGCATTATTCATTACTATCCAAGAGGTCTTTTTAAAGAGTTGTGGGGTAGTGTAAGAAACATTAACGAAACGTAAACGGATAGGATATATTTGTGGTGGTGACTTTGGTGCATTTGGAGTGGAAGAGTTTAGCTAATTATTTATACGAATACACGTTGGTTTGGTTGCTAAGCCAAAGACTCGGACAAAATATACAAACTCTACACAACTTTACACCAATCTCTTTCTTTTTCTTTTTTTTGACTCTAATATAAACATAGACATAAGCAAATGGCAGCTCATACATATTTTTCACTCTTTTTTTATATACATTTTTATATACATTTTTTTGTACATTTTTGCTCTGCCATTGCTTAAACATATAATACATCATGAGGGTTTATAGATACACCCCTACACTTGAACTTTTACATACTCGATTATTTACAATCTAACTAATAACCCGATTTGAGGTGGATCAAAATAACATGGAGCTTATTGAGCTCTATGAGGGTAATAAATTACTTCTTCCCCAATTCTTCATAAGATGAATACTACCATGTAATCTCCACTCGCCGAAAACATATTAACAAGTAATAAGGTGACTTTACCAACCATGTACTCAAATAATTAACTTGGGTAAAAACAATAATGTACTAAAGGTGAGTACATATAAGGTAGGCTAAGGTGATTTAGGTGTAACGATTGGTTTAAGGGTGACAATGCTCTTCATTAGTAGTTTGGCTTAACCAGAAAATTACAAGAATCGTGAAAAAGGGTAGGCTAAGAGGGTTGTACTATGGGTATCCTGCACTAAAAATGAGTGCATGGCAAGGGTGTGGGATAGTTATATGATCAATGTGACCATAATAACAATTACAGGTTTACAACATGGGTGATCCTAGCCTCTAACTAGCAAATCCTAATGCTTACATGCGGTCTCGGGATGCATCACAAAAACAAGTTCTAGAATTTAATATACTACTTGTACACTCATATAATTTAATACCGATATCAATGCTCCAGAAAAGGCGACCTAGACCATACGTACACATCCGGCAGTGGCGCCAAAATTTGATTCGTATTATAATATATATAATACTACACAATGCAAATCCCAACCAATTGCCCTTGACCAGGGCAAAAAGTCAAAATTCACAAAGAGAATCAATATATATCCGGAAGTTTGATTTCCCGAGTCGTTATGTCCCAACGAGGTGCATAATTGAAAATCAAATGACGAATTGATAATCGATGCTTGAATGGAACGAGGATATGATTGGTTTTCTATTACTACAAGTGAAAATGCAAAATCAAGCAAAAGTAAACCTAAAACGAAAGCAATTCACTTAAATTCCTTAAACGGTACGTAAAAACGCGAGCAAAAACCTAAATTATTCAATGTCATCCTCAAAATGAGTTTTAAACTATTATATGGTCCTAGTGACTAAAAAGGAAGTTTAAACAAAAACTAGAATCAAAAACTGAGTTTTGAATTAAGACTAAAAAACGAGTCAAAACAAAACGGGATCGAATCCCGTTCTTTAAAAACACTAAACGTTTGAAAAAATAACCTTACGAAAGCTCTAATATTTTCTAGAAACTATTTTGAATAAAAGAAAAATTTAAAAAAAGATTTATATTTTTTAACTTTTATGTATTTTTATGAATTTTCTAAGCTTATTAATGAAAATAAAATCTAAAAAAAAATTACTAAACATTTTTAAAAAGTATGAAAATTAGAAAAATTAGCTGAGACAATAGTGTCCTAGGAAAAATAAGTTGTCACCAACACTTATCCCAAGGTAAGCCCCCTGTTTTTATTTTTTTTTAAAAATCAAAACCAGCTTATTGGCTTAAAGGGGCCAAAAGGCCCTTAAGTAATAAATTAAACCCAACACTCTACCGATTGAGCTATTGTAGTAAAAATAAAATAGCGGTAAGTTGTGGGGGTTAAAAGGTTGAAGAGTGTTGAGGTCTTGTCGAGCCCAGGCTCCCCGGGACTTCCAATTATCCCCTTTATTTTTATTTTTTTCAAAATTCAAAAATCCGAAAGTGTAAACGACTTAAAAATAAGCACATTTTAAAACTTAGAATTTTTCAAGAAACTTATTAATAAGCTTAAAATCAACAAATAAGACAGACATATATGTCTTTCAACTTAATGCTTATAGGACTTTATCTTGTTTACTTTTAAAATACAAATAAGCAAACGAAAAAAGGTGAATAAGCTAAAATTATAATAACTAATCAGATAATCAAATACAGATGAAATTAACTAATTTGAAAGAAAAATAAGTAAGAAATAGCTTAATGAGTTTCTGAATGTCAAAGCAGACAAGGGGCAACTTTGGGCTTATAAATAACCCTAATAATGGAACCGTATGTACCTATACGCTAGAAAAAAGAAAAGAGGACATAAAAAGGTCTACAATAAAATGTTACTATAAATTCTTGAAACAAAAATAGACTATGAAAAAAGCTGTTTGAAAACAGCAGTATTTACTTTAAGTTAATTACTGCCATAAGCTGACTTATCTTATTTTTTTGATTTTTAGACAAATTAAGCAACACAAAATGGGAGATAAGCAATCACAGACACATAGGCATACACAATAAGCAAATAAGAACAAAAACCACTAATTATAAGCTACCAAATAAGCCAGAAATGAGCTTATGAACTCAGCAGTACTAACTTTAAGAGTTAGTACTGCTAGTTGAAATCTTAGTATTGCTGGCTGAATAAGAACAAATAACACAAGCAGTTTGAAATAAGCCAACAAAAGAATTAGTCCTACCTAAAAGCATACATGACCTAATAAGAAACAAAACAGACACGAAAAAGCCCAAATAATCAAATAAGCCTAGATGCTCAATACTATGGTCCAAACAGCCTTGAGGCCACCTTTTGGGCTTATTTATAAGCCCTTTAGAGTGGTGTTCAATGGTGAGCTTGAACAAGCCTTTAAGCCAGTCTAAGAGCTTTCTAAAAAAGCGAAAAACTATGCAAATGGAAGGCAAATCAGCAGTTTCATAAAAGGGCTGAGAGAAATGGCCCTTTATGGCGACCAGGGCACCCTTGTGGATTATGGCAGACTCAAAAGGGCGTAATTGTAGCTCTTGAGATAAGCCACCAAAGAAGCTTCAAATAGAAAACTAAGCTAAAACAGATTGAGACAAGCCCCTAATGAGCTTGTTCTCAAAGATTCAAAAGCTAAAAATATTTTTACCAACTAAAAAAAATTGAGAATTAAAAAGCTACTTTTACACAATGAAGACTTGACTCAAGAGTTTGACAGGTTTTGAATAAACTTAGTTAACCACAAAGACACTTTGACTACTCCAATTAGACACCAAATGGATACAAAAATGAGACTCAAAAGCTGTTATTAACAAGCTTAATCCAACAAAGCCCTTTGAATTGATTGGGATCTGTCCCCAACAGATTCAATGGGGTTTTATAAAAACCTTAAAACCAAATTTTAAACTCTCTAAACCTATAAAAACTAATTTATACTAACTAAAAATGGTTATGCAATCCGGCCAAAATGACCCAAGTGTTTTGACACCAAAATGACCCACTTTGGGTCTTAACCCAAACACCCCTTTAAGAAGTTCAAAACCATTTTAAGACTGTTTTCAAGAGTTTTAAGCTAAGGGTTTTAAAAAACAGATGATTATATGAACATGTTAAGCATTAATGAACACTTTTCAACAGAGATTAAGCACTCAAATAAGCTCAATAAGCAAATGACAGATTTTAGCTATAAATGACAGATTTAAAGAACAAGTGAGAACAAATGATTCAAAAGCATAAAATAACACTAATTAGGTATAATAAGTACTAATAAGCAAGAAAAGATAGAGATAAGCTATAGAAAAACAATTGCCTACAGTGATTTGCAAGATTGAAAAAAGAGAAAACTTACTTAACCCTTGCTTAAACAGGGCAATTAAGGCAGTCTACAAGCTCTAGCTTGTCAAAAGACAAGCTAGTGGGTCTATAAGCTCTTCCATTACAAGCTTATCTTCCATGATTTAGCTGAGGTAATTTAAGGGTAAACTTATTTTTGTGATTTTCTTAACACATCTTTATGATTTTCTGAAAATAGATTGTACAAGTTACAAAAGAGCTTAAATAATGCTGTTAGATCATAAAACTTGAGGACAAAGCGTTTAACATAAAATACCTCAAAAATTTCATTAACTTAGAGAAAACATCACAAGACTTAGAATTAAAAGTTTTTTAGTAAATAAAACAGAAAAAAATGACTTAAAAATTCGATGCCTTTCAAGGCTTTACAAGAAGACCTATTTATACATAACTTGTCTAGGTCTTCCTTTGTCTCTTCACTCTTTCTGGTGTGTATCTTTGCCTGAGACACAAATGAAGTTGTGCGCTCTTGTGTGGAGGAGCTTGTAATCCTTTAATCTTACCTATTGATTTCAACTTGTGCTTTCTTGTTTATTCCTGACGTTGGATTTGTCTTGAAAATAGTGGGATTGCCAACATGGAACAAGGTGGGTATGTGAATAGGGTTTTAGTGGAGAGGGGAAAGGTTTATATACCAATGGGTAATTTGGCGGTTGCAGGGTAAAATATGGGGAAGAAACCTCTTGAATTGGTTATGGTTATTTAAGGCGGAAAAAACTGTTTGAGTATTAACAGGGAAAGGTTTGGAGACTTTGCCAACATTGGTCCCTTCAAATATAATAAGTAATCTTTCACTCTTGGTCCTTGTGGTGTATAGTTTATGAAGGGTTGGCAAAAACAGCCCCTCATTGTTATATATGTAATTACACCGTGAGTCCTTTGTGGTATTAATCTTTGGAGAATTGGCAGAAATAACCCCTCCAAGATATATGTGGTCTTGCAAATTGAGTCCTTGTGGATATAACTTTGGGGTTTGGCAGATTTGGCCCTTGAAGTTATAAATACCACTTTTGCACTTTAAGTCCTTGAAATCCAAGTTTAAAGACTTGGCAACTTCAGTCCCTGAAGTTGTAAATTGACTTTGCTTTGACTTGACTTTGTCGGGGTTGACTTTGGCTTTGACTTTTTCTTTTTTTCACGCTCTTTTCATTTCTCGTAGCTTGGCTGTTGTCGTTATTTAGCTTGTTTGTTGTCCTTTCTGAATATCCTTTCTTGCACAATACAAATGCAAAAATACAAATACAATGTATTTTGTGGTACGTTTTTTAGACATATTAATCCGTGTTTAAAATAGAAAATTGTAATGTGTAATTAAGCACACTACTCAGACATCACAAAAACAAGTTCTAGAATTTAATTATAGCTACTTGTTAACACTCATATAATTTAATACCGATATCAATGCTCCAGAAAAGGCGACCTAGACTATACGTACACATCCGTAATGACGAAATAGACACATATGACTACATTCGAACCTTAACTCGAGAAAGCTAAAGGTATAAATTATCTTGGGTATCAATAATGGATACTCGAATTCCTAAAGATCTAAAGCACCTCACATTTTAGGGTTGATTTGAGGGTTTTTTGTACTGGTCAACACAATCCTATCTATGAGACGATATAATACTCGTTTTTCGTAGTATGTGTCATAAAAAAATTTAAATTTGGGTCAAAATTACCTTTTTATGCTATGTTTTGAATATTATTACCTATCATTTTAAGGAACAAAGCAAATGGCAAATGAAAGAATAGTTTCTAAGGCTTATTTCCCCTACACTTAAGTTGAACATTGTCCCCAATGTTCTATAGAAGTACCCATAAAAAAACGAATAAAAGAGAAAAACAAACAAGTAAAAGAAACTAGTACTCCCATGTATACTCAATAATGGAGAAGAAACATGTCACAGCCCGTAAATTTCAGGTCAATATTTTAAACTTTTCTGGTCATTATTCTTGACTTTTATACGTTACGTTTGAATCTGATGATTTACCAGGAAGTTAACCCGCGTAAATCTGAAATAACGTCATCATACGCGTTATCGACCTCGAATATTGAATTAGTCTAGATATTATAAGCACTAGTTTATCTTTTCTAAGTGTTTTGTAGTTTACGATCACTCCCGGTATTGATTTTTACGTTTTAACGTTTAATTTACATTTTTAGTCAAACGGAACCCCGAAAACCCAAAATCTTTTCGTGTAAACTTTAGTTATCATACATCTCGTGTTCATAAGTCAAAATTTTCATTCATACCCCCCCCCTTATGAATTTCGAATGCCTAGGTCCCAAACAAAACAACCATAAGTCCTAAATAAATACAAGAGCATCTTTTGAAAAACAACAACACATGCATGCATAAGAAGAGAAAGTGACATGTTTGTTTTAACCTTCACTACAAGCCAACTTCCTTACATATCACATGCAAGATTGGACCATTTGACCACTAGTGAATTTGAATTAAACTTGGAGCCAAAGAAAATAGTTTTGGTCCCCTCCCTTTTGTCCCTAGTTTCGGCCGAACAACATGGACCATGGGTCCATGGTTTTCATTTTTTTGTTAGTCACCCACCAAGCTATGGTTCACTCTTTGTCTAAACCCTAAGTATTTTTGGCACTATATAAACATCCTTAACTCATTCTAGGTCATTTCATTCACACACATAAGCTCAACAAAAATTTATTTTCTCTCTTGTCTCCTCCTAGCCCACGATACACACACAAACACACACACAATCCATACTTTTGATTTCTACCAAGATTCACACATCTTAAACTTTATTTTATCAAGATCCAAAGTTATTCCAAGAAGGTTTTCATTTGATCTCAAGGTTATTTCAAGGGTTTACTTCTAGATCTACAAATTAGGGTTTGGTTATTATTTGAGGTTTTTCAAAATCCAAGTCTTCCATCATCATCTATCATATTTCTTAAGCTTGTTCTTCACTTTTGTAATCTTATCTTGAAACTCATACTTTCAAACTACATATGTTTATGTTCTTGAATATATCTATGATTCCTATGGTGTTTGTGTAAATTTTTCTAAAAGAAATGAAATAATATCTTGTCATCTTTTATAAAAATGGAAGTAACATGTTTATGACCTTATGGTTTTGGTAAGGCGAGTTGAAAAGTGAGTTGCAACAATAGAAATGAAGGGATTAGGTTAGCTTTAGGTGTGGTTTGGTTGTGGATTAGTTGTGAATGGAGTTTAGGCTAGATTAGACACTATTGTGAAGTTTGGTGTGATTTTTGAAAGCGTTTGTGAAATACATAGTTGCTGATCCGAAATTGTTTTGAGGTTTTGGTCGACTTAGGAATGTTTTCATTAAGCGTAAAAGTAGTTTTTGGAGAGCTCGTTTCGAGTAGATAGATTTTCATGTATTGTACACTAAAATCGGATCTAAAATGGCCAAGTTATAGCCAAATGAAACTTGAAACATTTTTCGGCAAAATAAATTACATAGGTGCTGATGTGAATAGTAAAATGAGTTTTCGGACGTTTTTGAGATATTTTGAGCTTTTAAAACACTAGCGAAACATATAGTATCACATATATATTGATTAGTGTCATTAAAAACGTCGTTAACATATTTTAGGAAAAGCGTTAAGGTTACTAAAAATAGTAAGTTTGGTAAATATTAGCGAGGTAGACATGAAGGATGGACATTTAGGTTTCCCTAGAGCGTTTATGGAAATATGGATTTAGCAAATAAAGGGGGCGGTATTAACGTCCCGAAACTAAAAGCTTTCCTAAAATAGAAACTTACTAAAAATGGAAATTTTTGGTTAAACGCCGAAACTTAACGGAAAACTCTATAATTTTGTTTAGTCGCGTTTTGTTAACTAAGTCAAAGCACAAACACTCATGGATGACTTTTTCTCCCATAAACGATTCGTTCAAGTTTCGTATATTTTCCGCCTTTCTAAGACGCGTCATTGATTTAGGTCTCAAGTAGGACCTCTTGGCATTATATCTCTTCATTGATATTTATCTCACCATTTGCTAAAGGTGAGTTCATAGCCCCACATTTTACTATCTTTACTTTACTACTTTGGGGTGAGAAACATTGCTTGTTTTTTTTAAACTATAAACACAGTTACTTTACGTTGCCTTTTCCTGATTACGTGTTGCCTAAGTTGCGAATAGACCACTAATGCCCGAACTATCATGAACCGTTAATTTCTTGACCGGAGGACCGGTTGAGTGAGCGCGAATGTTGTAAATAGATCTATTAGGACTAATTATCCCTATCCGGGTAAGTAGCGCTTACTAGATTCGGGAAACACGAACAAACGGATATATACCATGTCGGATTTCACTAGGTGATCTTGGTCAGATACCTCTAGGGCAATTAATATCTTGTTTGGCATATAATATGCTGCATCGAATTGAGCCTCGGTGTCATGAGCTTAGCGCAACAGTAAATACTTTTTATGTGAAGTTGTATATGTTATAACTGTCACGTGCGTACTATGAACTTGTGGTCCACTCTTATTACTAAATTCAAACCTATGAATTCACCAACTATATGTTGATGTTTTAGCATGTTTTTCTCAGGTGTTTAGCTGTGGATGTCTTTGCTTGCTTTATGGTGTTGCCTTGCATTGGAATTTTTTTTAGAGATTATTATTATCAATGTTAAACATCGTTGTCAAACTTGTAAAACTATAATCGCACCATATTATCATGAACCTATGCAAAACTTTACTATTTTCTTAATGCAACAATGTATGGATTGTAAACGTACCCTTAGAGTCTTTCTTGTATCTTGTGTGATGAATACAATACGTCACACCCCAGAACATGTGTTTCCGTCCATGCCCCGTTTGGGGGTATGATAGATTGGTAACTGAGAGCAAGTTATAGATAACCAAGGTAGTATTTTTAGGAGGTCCTATAACCATATGTGGATCCTACGTGTTTACTTGCTTACGTATATAATTACTATCGATAAGTATACGGGTATTAATTATAATACACTTCCATAATTATATTACGTATAATTTTGCCATGACTATACCTTACATCTATATTTTCCTGCATTATACGCAGTGCCTGGTTTGAATCTAAAGGGTATTATATAAACTCTTGCTTTTGCATGTTATGGGCAGCTCTGTATATTTCTATTTCTTTGGTATCAATCGAGAGTGTCGATCCTCTTTCCACAATTATCCTTAATCGGTCTATTCTGTGAGGTTCCAGTTGCACCGATGTGGGGGCGGCTGCAATTGCCTCACCTGCCAGGGTGCTTTAGCTTGATACTCCTATCATCATCAAAGGCTATCCATCGGAGAGTTCACCACCTCCCGTATCTGTAGCACCTATGGTTTCACCTTTTTTGTGTTCAGACGATTCAGAGTCAGATACTGAGATGCCCGAGAGGCATGTATCACCTACACCTCATGATGCTATGCTTACTAGATGGAGGAGCAGAGTTGCATCACGATCATCATCACCTACTACTTCTACTCTAGAGATCCCTACTGCTCCCATTTTACCCGCACCATCTGCTATTGTTGCACCATCATCTGAGTTTCCACTTGCACCTGTTGTTGCCCCACCCGGGATTCGTCGATGACGAGCTATTCTATCCGATCCGGGGAGGACATTCCCATTGGTCGACTTTACCGTACTCATCCTGGTGGGCCATGTAGGGCATTGACCGCGAGGAAGTCGGTTAGACCTTTACCTCTCCATCGTTTAAAATAAGGACACCAGTCACATCACTTGGATCATTTTACTTTTGGATGATCATTGAGTCATTCATCTTCATATCATTCATCATCTAGGCATTCTATTTCGGGTCATTCCTTTATCCGTACATGCATCACCAGGACACCACTTTGTTGATTCATCTACACCACCTAGATTTGTTTATCCACCGCTTGCTAGGACTCCACAGTGTAGTGAGGCTTATCTCCGTTGGAGGTCTGCCCCATTATCTACAATGTATCCATCGATGACATTCGAGTCATCAGCTGGGGGAAATATTTTTTTCCCCCCCCCTCCCCTTTCTTCGAGTCATCTGCTAGACTATCTCGTAAGAGAATGTAGGACGCCTGCTGCTACCATGGCTACATATATCCATGCTACAAAACTTTAGTTCTCTTCTCTCATGTTGATCTCCTCCCACCTCGTAAGAGGTCTAGGGATTCTATTTCACCAGAGGATAGTGTTGAGGAGGACATTGATACAGACGTGTTAGAGGACATTGAGATTGATGCTACGGCTGTTGAGGTTGTAGTAGATAAGGATGTTGTGATTGAGGTTGATGCATGTATTGATATAGAGGTCGATGTTGGGGTTGATGTAGAGGACGAGGTCAAGTCCAGTGATAAAGGTACTATAGAGGTTAGAGTGGATGTGACTGCTGGGATTGATATCCCTGATGGTATGCTTATGCCCGATGCTGTAGAGCGTTTAGAGCAGGTTGAGAAGGGTTTGCAGGATATTTATGAGCATGTTATGGAGATACCTCTTTAGAGGATAGAGGACATTGAGACGGGACAAAGAGAGTTGGAGGAGAGGAGTCTCATTGCTGGTAGAGAGAGAGTTAGCTTACTTGATCAGGTTGTGTCCTTAGAGAGGAGCAACGCGAGACTTCGAGGCACCATGATGATGGAGAGAGCGAGAGCCGATAGGTTTCGGTGACGCATGAGCTTTATGGAGAGTGAGCTTAGGCAGATCCGTAGGTTCCGCTACTATGACAGGATGCGATTTAGGAGATTGGAGACATTCGCTGTGAGGCGTTTAGGTTTTCGTCCATGATGTTGTGTATGGACTTTAGGCTAATAGTAGAACCAGTTGTTAGTAGTAGTTTTAGCGTAAATCAAGTTCCCCATTATCGGTTTAATGTAACTGACCGATGCTTTTATATATGATATGAAAAGCTTATTTTGATTCACCGTGTATTCATCTTATAGCTGATTACTTGTTCTGGAAAAAACATTTCTATTGTATTTTCCTAAAGAAACCTTATTTACCATTTATAGTGGCTATATCTCGTATCGAATCTCACCGTGTGCTATGTCTTGTGCTGTAGAACATGACTATCACTCGTTCTGGTATGACCCCGAAGGCAATCGAAGAACTCCTTAACCGACGAGTGGAGGAAGCGTTGGCTGCTTATGAGGCAACCCGTGCTGCAAATGCTCTCGAGGCTGAAAGTCAAAGCCAAAACGGCAGCGACGGCAATAATGAAAATGATGGAGATGGAAATGGTGGAGATGGAAATGATGGAGATGGAAATGGTGGAAATGGAAATGGTGGAAATGGAAATCCAAATGAGAATAATAGGGGTGCTAGGCCCGTTGCTCGAGAGTGTACATACCAAGACTTCATGAAGTGTCAACCACTCAACTTCAAGGGAGCGGAAGGAGTTGTCGGGTTGATAAGGTGGTTTGAGAAGATGGAAATAGTATTTCATATCAGCAATTGTCTAGAGAAATACCAAGTCAAGTATGCTACTTGCACACTGTTAAACAGTGCACTAACTTGGTGGAACTCACATAAAAGGACTATTGGAGCTGATGCTGCATTTCCATGTCAGAAGATAGCTCATGAACAATGGCTGAAGTTACTGCCCAAGACGAAATTCAAAGATGGGAATCTGAACTATGGAATTTGACCATGAAGAACAATGATTTGGCTGCTTATACTCAAAGATTCCAAGAGCTTACCATGTTGTGCACCAAGATGGTTCCCGAAGAGGAGGATCGAGTTGAGAAGTTTATTGGAGGTCTCCCATATAATATCCAGGGAAATGTGATTGCTACAGAACCTACAAGACTGCAAGATGTTGTTCGAATTGCTAACAATTTAATGGATCAAAAGTTGAAAGGTTATGCTATGAAAAACACTAAGAATAAAAGAAAGTTTAATAATAGCCAGAAGGACAACCGTGGGCAGCAACCACCAAATAAAAGACAGAATGTTGGAGGTTAGAATGTAGCAAGAGCCTACACGGCTGGCAACAATGAAAGGAGAGTGTATAATGGACCGCTACCTCTCTGCAACAAGTGTTTATTTCATCATGAAAGGTCTGCACTGTGAGATGTGGGAAGTGTAACAAGGTTGGGGATTTGACCCGGGATTGTAAGGTCACAAATTCCACTACTTCTACTCAGAAGGGTCAAATAGTGAATCAAAGAGTTTTAACTTGTTTCGAGTGTGGAAGGCAAGGATACTACAGGAGTGATTGCCCAAAGCTGAAAGGTCAAAATCATGGAAACAAGGTTGGAAACAAGAATGGTGTTGGTGAAGCAAGAGGAAAATCATATGTGCTAGGTGGAGGAGACGCTAACCCCGATTCAAATGTCGTCAAGGGTACATTTCTTCTCAATAACCATTATGCTTCTATGATATTCGATTCGGGCGCCGATCAAAGTTTTGTGTCAACTACTTTTAGTACTTTGCTTGATATAACCCTCGATACTTTAGACGTTAGCTATGTTGTTGAATTAGCCGACGAGAGAATTTTTGAAACTAATACCATACTTAGAGGCTGTACATTAGGATTGTTAGGTCACCCATTCAATATTAACCTAATACCAGTAGAACTTGGTAGTTTTGACGTCATCATCGGCATAGATTGGTTAGCAAACCATCATGCGGTGATCGTTTGTGACGAGAAAATCGTGCGAATTCCCTATGGAGATGAAGTTTTGATAGTTCAAGGTGATAGAGACGGCAAAGGAGAGAAGTCAAAGTTGAGCATTATATCGTGCACTAAAACTCAGAAATATATTAAGAGAGGTTGCCCAATTTTTCTGGCATAAGTTACGAAGAAGGAAACCGAAGACAAGTAAGAGGAAAAGCGACTTAAGGACGTGCCGACTGTACGGGACTTTCCGGAGGTCTTTCCAGAAGACTTGCCTGGATTATCGCCTATGCGACAAGTTGAATTTCAAATCGACTTAGTCCCTGGTGCTGCTTATGTGGCCGCGCCCCGTATAGATTAGCTATGTCAGAACTGCAAGAACTGTCTACTCAGCTACAAGAACTTTCTGACAAGGGATTTATAAGACCGAGTTCCTCACCCTGGGAAGCCCCGGTCTTGTTTGTCAAAAAGAAAGATGGATCTTTTCGGATGTGTATTGATTACCGTGAACTGAACAAGCTGACTGTGAAGAATCGATATCCACTTCCGAGAGTCGACGACTTGTTTGATTAGTTGTAAGGATCAAATGTCTACTCTAAGATCGACCTGAGATCTGGTTATCACCAACTCAGAGTTCGAGAGGAAGACATCATTTAGGACACGCTACGGTCACTATGAGTTTCAAGTGATGCCGTTTGGACTGACCAACGCACCGGCAATATTCATGGATCTGATGAATCAGGTGTGCAAACCATACTTAGATAAATTCGTGATCGTTTTCATTGATGACATCTTGATCTACTCCAAGAGCAAGGAAGAGCACGCAGAACATCTTAAGTTAATTTTGGAATTACTTAAGAAAGAAGAATTGTACGCCAAGTTTTCGAAATGCGATTTTTGGCTGTCAAGGTTACAATTTCTTGGTCACATGATTGATAGTGAAGGTGTTCATGTGGACCCAGCTAAGATTGAGTCAATCATGGATTGGGCATCGCCCAAGACTCCGACAGAGATTCGTCAATTTCTAGGTCTTGTTGGCTATTACCGACGATTTATCGAAGGTTTCTTGAAGATTGTCAAACCTATGATGAAGCTGACTTAGAAGAACATGAAGTTTGACTGGAGTGAAAAGGCAGAAGCTGCATTTCAACTGTTGAAGCAGAAACTGTGTAGTGCATCGATTTTGGCTTTACCCGAAGGTAGTGAAAACTTCGTGGTTTACTGTGATGCTTCTCGTAAAGGGTTGGGCGCAGTTTTGATGCAAAGGGAGAAAGTCATAGCCTACGCATCATGCCAACTCAAGATTCATGAGATTAATTACACTACACATGACTTAGAGCTTGGAGCTGTAGTGTTTGCTCTTAAAATATGAAGACATTATTTGTACGGCATGAAATGTGTTGTGTTCTCTAATCATAAAAGTTTACAACATACTCTAGATCAGAAAGAGTTGAACATGAGACAACGTAGATGGTTGGAGCTGTTGAGCGACTACGACTGCGAGATTCGTTATCATCCAAGAAAGGCGAACGTGGTGGCGGATGCCTTGAGCCAAAAGGAACGGATTAAGCCACTACGAGTTCGAGCTTTGGTTTTAAGGATTGGTCTGAACCTTCTTGTGCAAATTTTAAACGCTCAAGCTGAGGCGAGAAAGGAGAAGAATTTTAGAACCGAAGATCTGTGTGGTATGATTAAGAAGCTAGAGCAACGTATTGATGAAATATTATGTTTGAATGGGAGAAGTTGGATACCTTGTCGAGGTAACTTAAGAGAGTTGATTATGCATGAATCGCATAAGTCAAAATATTTAATCCATCCTAGATCGGTCAAGATGTACCAAGATTTAAAGAAACTGTATTGGTGGCCGAATATGAAAGCAAAGATTACCACCTACGTCAGTAAATGTTTGACCCGTGCCAAAGTTAAGGCCGAATGCCAAAAACCATCCAGTTTGTTGGTTCAACCTGTGATCCCAGTGTGGAAGTCGGAAAACATTACTATGGATTTTGCTACTAAGTTACCAAAGACATCAACTGGTCAAGATACAATTTGGGTAATTGTTGACCGACTAACGAAATCCGCTTATTTCTTACCAATGTAGGAAACTGACACAATAGAGAAGTTGACAAGACAATACTTAAAGAAAGTAGTCTCGTGGCTTGGAGTGCCGGTTTTGATTATTTCTGATCGAGACAGTAAATTTACATCTCATTTTTGGAAATCTTTGAACAAAGCCCTAGGTACTCAATTGGATATGAGTACGGCTTACCATCCACAGACTGATGGTCAAAGTGAAAGAACCATCCAAACTTTGGAGGACATGTTGCGTGCTTGTGTGATTGATTTTAGGAAAGGTTGGGATAGACACCTACCTTTGGTAGAGTTTTCTTACAACAACATTTATCATACTAGTATTAAAGCTGCACTGTTTGAAGCTCTCTACGGCCAAAAATGTCGATCGCCTATTTGTTGGGTTGAGGTTGGAGACGCTCAGCTCACTGGTCCGGAAATTATTCATGAAACAACTGAGAAGATCATTCAGATCAAGAAGCGTATTCAAGCTGCAGGAGATAGACAGAAGAGCTACGCCGATAGGAGACGTAAGCCATTGGAATTTGAGGTTGGAGACAAGGTTATGTTGAAAGTGTCGCCATGGAAAGGGGTGATACGTTTCGGCAAACGGGGGAAGCTGAACCCTCGTTATATTAGACCTTTCAAGATTCTTGCTAAAGTAGGAACGCTTGCTTAGCGACTTGAACTTCCGATAAACGGATATATACCATGTCGGATTTCACTAGGTGATCTTGGTCAGATACCTTTAGGTCAATTAATTCTTATTTGGCATATAATATGCTTCCTTTTAAATTGAGCTTCGGTGTCATGAGCTTAGCGCAACAGTAAATTTCATTTTATGTGAAGTTGTATCTCCTATAACTGTCACATGCGTACTGTGAACTTGTGATCCACTTTTAATATTAAATACAAACCTATGAATTCACCAACTTTATGTTGATGTTTTTAGCATGTTTTTTTCAGGTGCTTAGCGGTGGATGTTTTTGCTTGCTTTATGGTGTTGCCTTGCATTGGATCGATTTTCAAGAATTATTATTATCTATGTTAACATCGTTGTCAAACTTTAAACCTTCTATTCGCTTCCGCATATTATCTTTGGGCCTATGTAAAACTTTAACTATTTTAATTAATGCAACGATGTTAGATTTTTAAACGTACTCTTAGAGGTCGTTCTTTGTATCTTGTGTGATATATATTATGACGTCACGCCCCCGGACACGTGTTTCCGACTAGGCCCCGTTTGAGGGTGTGACATAATCTGTTTTAATATTGTAGAGAAACATGTACACTTTATTAATATAAATCGAATTATAATTCAATAAATAAATTAACAGAAAATAAATGACAGAAAATTAAATAACAGACAGAAAGGAGTAGAAGTAGAAGACAGACACTATATAACGATAAGTAAATAAAAGCAGTAAAAGGTCGTGGAACGAGGCTCGTGTTTAACACGATTCTTTTTAAACAGATTCACCGTTTGTTTCCCAGGGTACGACGTCCAAAGCTGTTGTACAGCCGGACCTGACAAACTTGCCTGAAAAATCACGTGGATGCAATCGTACGTTTCTGATCGAAGGTTGCTGGAAAACGTTTGGTAATAGGAGCTAGGATTTTTGGTATGAAAACTGAATAAGGTGAAGGCAATATTTATACTAGAAACTCGACTTGTTTTCCAAGATAAACCAAAAATATTCACATATAGGCGAGGTTTCAAAGCTGCATTCGTATTCGCAGGTCGCGCGGGCTCGCATGAGTTCAGAAGCTTTGAACTTATTTTAGCCCAGAAATCCTGAAATTTGCACCCCCCCTGCGCGTGCACGTAGGTGTGGGAGCATATACCAACAAAGGAATTTGAAGGTCAATACTAAGATTTCTTTATAAACCACTCTTCACTTCTCTTCTTGGGCGATGTGGGAGGTTTTATTTTTCCCAGATTTGTGTTTCTCGTGCCTCACTTTGAGACACGATATCTTATTCATATTAACTTCATTTTGGACATACTTTAGTTTGTTGCGAAGCTCTCTTCGAGGAGAATGCAAAACCATAAGCTAATATAAATATATATATCACATACATATATTAAACAATGTCCAAAGTTTGCAAAAATCATTTTACAAAAACCATTTTTCCAATAATCCCCTACATGAATGGAGATCCGTCAAAAACACACGAAAGTTTCGGTGAAATTTCTACGGTTAAGTCCTACATAGGTTAGGTAGGTCTCACCCTTTGAACCTCTCTTGTGAGATGCACTTAGTCTCTTATATCTGAGTAGACACGATGTCCTTGAACTCAACATCTGTTTACGTATACGATAATACACACTCA